>CABFOV010001518.1:16984-54709 GCA_902141375.1 Timema poppense
AAAAAAAAAAAAGCAAAAGTAGTGCCGAATCGATGGGTGATCGCGGGACCTTTGATCAGTTTTTTTAAAGTCGAATAGGGAGCAAAAAGGTTTGCGAGAACTGATCTAAGGCTTCTCTCTCTCAATAGACTAGTCCGCCGATATCTAGGGGATCGGTGTTCGAAAATCGGTCTAGTGAACTTAGTTACATCCCTCTCCCCCTCCCCCAAAGGTTTTACTCTCTCCCTCCAACCTTCCTCATCCCTAACACATTATCGTGATTAGAAGAACGGGTAGTGAGACGCGTTGTTAAAAATATAATGTCTAAGCTATATAGATGAGATTCATTAGAGATTTATGGTTGAAAATCAGTTATTTAGCGCAATCCCTTTCAGTAATAGAAGCCCCTTTATCAAACGCGAGTTAGGGGAGGGCGACAGAGTATCAGGGATGATTAAAGGGGTTTGGGGGGAGGATTGCCTAAATTGAAATTGCCAAACCGTCCGACGATTTATAATGGAAGTACATTAATCATACAGGATGGAACAAAAAATAATATTTTTTTTTTGTCGTTCATTATGGGATAGTTCAACCCTCGTCCTTCTTTCCCTTCCCCCTTCAAGCCCATTCCCTCAGTTCTAGGGTATTAACAGTCGATTTCCTAGGAGGGTTTAAATCAGGGAGTTGAACCGGAACCAGAACCAATAACTGAAATTAACAGTTATTTTTAAGGAACCAGAAGAACCCAACAACCCGCCTCGGTGGCGTAGTTGGCTAACGCGCTTGTCGTGTTGAACTCGACTGCCGAGGACGGGGAGATCGAGGTTCGAATCTCGGTTGGGTGAACTGGGGTGGTTTTTCCTAAATGGTTTTTCACTCTCCCTCCACAGCAAATGCGGGTTCACTTCCGATAATCCAACCTTCCCAATTCCTAATCCATTAGAGTAATTAGTACATAAGCGTATAACCTGAACGTGTAGTAAGACGCAGTGTAAAAAAACATGATTATATATATATAATTTTAGGTTAGTAAAGATTCTTATTGGTTCTAAAAGATTCATACATTTTATTTTGAAAATAAAATTTTACTTTTTCTTGGGAATTTTTGTGAGATTGGGGTATATTAATTTCCCAATGGAATATATGAATATCAATGAATACTTAGCAGTAAGCACTAATGAGTTCATATTCTTGATTATTGCCCCATTTTGTGAGGTTTTTTCATCTTACTCTTTAGGTTAAGAGCTTAGGCCAATGTATTTATCTTTGAGTGACAGCAAAAATATAACCATCGAAGAAGGGTGAGTACTGAGAAATGAGAAACTGCCAAGTTGTACTGTATACTAAGTTTAAACTAAACTAAATACCAATAAATTTAATTAAAAGTGTTATTCCTAAAAGTTAAACAATTTAACTATTCGTTGGACGGGCAATTTGTTTGGACTGGTAAAGGGGCGAGTTCAAAATTATTAATCTTTTCACTCTGCCCACAAATATAAAGTAAGAAGTCATCCAGAGTTTATGTTTAATGTGTGTATTTGATAAGGTTTTTTTTTAGTTTTATTAATAATTTATCAATTAATTATTTGATAAATGGGGTGAAATAAATATTACACAGTGTGGAATTTCCTTAAATGACATATAAAGGGCGTGACACATCAAGGATTTTATTAAAATTGTTCTTTTAAATTACATAATCTTTATATATTTTAGCCTGGCAAACTCATGTATTATTTTGGTGTGTCTACAAATTTAAGGACTTTAAGAAATTACTAACATATTTAATTTAAATTTTTTAAATTAAAATTGTACCATTATTTTAATATCCTGTTAACAAAGTTTTAAATATTGTTTTATACATAAACATTATTGGCAGACATATTATATAGGTAATTTAAATTATTGATTGCATTTGAAAATACGCATAAAATAAAGTTATTATATATTAATTTTAAAATACAATTATTTAATTTTCAAAAAATTATAAAATAAAATTCCATGGCGTCAGCCCGAAATTTAGCCATACCGAACGAGTGGCCTCCATCTGTTGGTGGAGATAGTGTCAACTTCTTCGGATAAAAAGGTGTCATGTGTTCAGCATGTCGGACAATTCGGCCTTTAATCTTAGTTATCTAAACCGGAGTTTCTACTTATTTATTCCAGTAGCTCCTCATTTGAACTTACGAAGTTGAGTTGACCCCATTCCAGATCCACAACTTCACAGAAAAATCTGGAAGCACCGGGGATCGAACCTGGTACTTCTGGATCTTTAACCAGACACTTTATCACTAGACCAAGACCATCATTTTTATTTTATTTTTTTAGAGTTCTGGCCAGCAAAATTAAAAGAAAATAATTTCTCGCTCAAATCAAACCCTGCATTATAATTAAATTGTGCAACTATTAAGCTCCTGAATTATTTGTATATTGTATATAACTCTAACTCGTGTTGTATTATGTTAAATTTTAATATTATGTTTTATTTGTGAACATTTTAATAGAACTAAACTAATAAATACATATTTTTAAGAACCAGAACCGCAACCTAATTAATAACAAAAAATAACAGGTTGTTTTATTTTATTTTTTAGATCCGGAACCTATAAAATGTTGTTTGAAGAACCAGAACAGAAATCAGAAACCATAATTGTTTCGGTGCGACTCCCTGGTTTAAGCACTTTATTCGGAGTTCTCTTAAATTCAATCACTGTAAGGAGGCTCTTTGTCACTTATATTCCGTTTGGAAAAAAAAATCTCCTCCCTCCCTTTCCCTCTACCCACATCTTATTATCTTGTGTTGTCCGGGATATCAGCATAATTTTTAGCACCGAGGCTTACTACCCATTCGGGTAACTATGCTAATGTTATAGGAATCAGAAAGGTTGCATGCAGAGAAGGTGTACCCGAATTTGTGTGGAGGTAGAGTGGGAAACTATTTCGGAAAATCCTCAATACACATGACCGGAATTATTCGAATCCCAATCTTCCTATCATTGGCAGTCTTTTGCTAGAGTAACACCTTAGATTATACGGTCACCGAAACGCATTTAAATACTTTGATGAAGAAGGTATAATTTAGAGAATAAATGTACCCACACTTGCGTGGTAAGAGAATGAGAAAATATTAGGAGAGAAAAAAAGCTTCGGTCTGCCCTGTTGGGGGTTAGAACCCTGATATCCACGTCAATGGCAAACCTGACTATATTAGCCTGAAGCTTAGTCGGCGTGACCACCGATCCGGATAAAAGTTGGTCAAGTGTTTTAGTAAAATTACTAAATAAACGGACAGTATTTATCAGATTATAACTTGAATACAGTTTTTTAATCAATGACGCTCCTGTGTGGATATATTAACTACTGTTTACTTCATCAGTTTAACAATATTTACCCGTTGAAGTTATTAAGAGAGATAATTTAAGAAACCAATTAAATACATTTCCTTAGTAAACTATTAAATAATATAAATTAAATTATATAATAGTTATTTTTATCACCACATCTTACTATATTTTAAAGCTATACTGACATGATAATTAATCTAATGAGGTATAGGTGGGTAAGGAAGCATTTTAGAGGAAATTTACCCACATTTGCGTGGAAGGAGCATGGGAAACCAGTTAGGAAAAACCACCCTCAGTAGACCTGACCAGGCTTTGAGCCACAATCTACCTGTCATCAGTGGGCTAGTCTAACACGAGAGTGATGGTTTAGGCCAGTCAGGTTATAATTAATTAAAACATAAAGTGAAGAGGCATTTGCAAATTTATTTCTGGCACATGATTAATTAATCATAATTATATTTTACGCCGGATTTATAAACTTAATTTGGAAACAAACGAATAAAATACGGATTAGCTTCTTTTTTTTTCAAAACTAATTTTTTTAAATTTATTTGGAAATGTAATTTTTTTCTTTTGATTAGGCGTCCAAAAATTGGGCTTATTTATTTAATTATATATCTCGATTATTTGTTACTTACCGGTAGCTTAAATAATTTGCTAAATCAATTAATTAATTCAAGTAATGTAAGCCCCAATATGATAACCTTTTCACCCCCTCATTTTTTCACTCGCAGCGGATCAACAAGGGAGGTTGAAGTTTGCGTTAACAGATGACACAAATTGCTCGTTTCAAAAAAAAATATATATTTCTTGGATACGCTCGTCAATGTATACAATAGTTCTATATCTAACAAAAATATCATAGGCCTACATAGTTTTTTAGTATCATAAAATTCGAGAGATCTTCTGCACGATACATTTAATTTGATTAAAGTTTTCCTAAATTATTTGCCAATCTCTCTATTTACACAAATGAAAGTACATTTCCTCCACATTTTATCTTCCTCATACCCACCCCAATAAAATAAAATAAACACAGAGATAGCCCAGATGAAACGTGTCGATCAAAAATAACTACATTAAAAAAGCCCCATTTTTAAATCATTAAATAAAAAATGATATATTATTTAGTAGTAAATGACCTTAATATTATATAGTAATTATTCTAATATCTGTTAAATGCAACACAAGTACTGTGGTATTAGTCGTATCATCGGTTTAGTTACTGTGTGTCGGCGGAAGCTGGCTATTTTCTTTGGCTTTATGATATCGTGAATCATCTTGTATGAACTTGTTCGTTAAATAACCTCAAATTAAAGTATTTATTCCCCCCATCGTTGCTAAATTTGTGAGCAAGTGTTTTATTCTATTCCCTCCCCTTCTCTCTCACTCCCCGCTCCCTTCTCTTCAAAATTGAATTTTGGATACATGCCCACATTGCTAGATGTACAATTGAATGCTTGAGACCCCCTTCTCCTCTCAACTCCCCCTCTGTAATACAAGAGACGTGCCTGTGAAAGCCAATAGATACGTTTTCCAATTTTCCAATTTGGTGTGTCTATAGCGTCAGCAGAATTCTAGACAATTGTTATGGTATTTTGTGGTATTACGTCCGCGAGTACGCTTATAGCCAATATAATTAAACCTTGTAGTAGAATTATTCTCAGTCACATGACTATGCGCCGGTTTTATGGTGCTGCAAACTATCTCGAACAGTTCATTCCCACATGAATTACCTTGTAAGAACGTTACACTCACTTACAAGACTGTGCGCCGACCGTGATGTCATACTCTACCCCTGGGGTCGGCAATGCAGTTCCCACGGGCGCCATGGTGCCCTCTTGACTGATTTTAGGCACCCGCCTTATATTTTGTAATTTTATATTATTATTTTTTTTGTTAAATATATATATTTATTTTTGAGCTTGGCAGATAAAAACTCTTATCCATTGTTGAGAAAGTGCACCTTGAAACTCCCCTCCTACTGTGCTTCATCTCACAAATAAGGTGCTTCATGGTTAATAACACCGATTCACACAAGTCAAAATATAGATAAAGATTAACTGATTTTCATCTTGATAACTGCCTACGTACAGCGGTCTCCAGTTCTATTCCTGACTACATCAATTTGACTGACAATATGCAGTGCCAAGTTTCACATTCATGATTTAGGTACTTAAATAAAGTTCGAAATTTTCAGAGTTTTTATGTCTATGCTGATTTCAATTGTTTATTATTCCATTAATATCTTCATAAATAAGTTTACAACAATAAGCCCACTTTTTAACATGACTCAGAATTTTAGGCTCAAATATCTAAATCGAAAAAATGATATTATAGTTTGGATTTTGTTTATATTATTATTATTGGTATTAGTATTAGTATTATTATCATCATCCTCCTCCTCCTCCTCTTCCTCACCGTTCGGGTTATACGCACTTACGCTCATGTGTAATGGTAGGGTGATTGTGAGATGAAATGAAGGACCTACAGTTTAACGTAGGGATCCGAATCACGGTGGAGGCCTGGCATTCCCCACATTCACACATTTTTGGTTTATACATTTAAAATATGTATATGCTCAACTCGTCATTAATAAATACATGCATTTAGGTGAAAGGTGAAAATTCAAATATAAAAATTGAAATTTTTCTTGGCGCCCCCAGAGTAAAACACATTTTGGAAAATATAGAGTTGCTAAAATATTACGTACTTGGTACGAGGTTCACCCTCTGATTTCAACACTACTAGAAACAGGACAGTTTTATACGTTAGTTTTAAAAATAAAGAAAGATGAAAATTCATTTTACAAGTATTTTCACACATCAGTATAATCATTTAACGTAAAGACGAAAATACATTTTACAAGTATTATTTTATGTCAGTAGTTTTTTTACATATATCACTGTTTACAGCCTTTGGTCTGGGTCAATATTTATTCAAGCCATATATTTTCAACTACATGCTTGTGAGGCCTGCCATAGCTTCATATGCCCTATAAATGATAACATATTCGGCCCCGTGGTCACTGCATCTGGCTACGAACCTAGAGGTACCGAGTTAGATTCTCGGCTGGTACCTTGGATACCTTTCACTTAAGGGTAATTATCCCAACGGTCACCAGGAGTTGGTAAATTAGAGTTAAGCTTGGTTTAAGACGCCCACTGGCCCACACCTCCATATTCAATATCATCGCATCATATCATGGCGGGTGCGTAGACAACCTCCGTGGTTGTACCCTGAACAGCGCTTTGTGCCACCAGAGCGACAAATAGTCTATATGCAGCCGGCCGAACTGGATTGCATGACCATCCCGTCAGTAATGCCATACTCTAAAAAAAAAGTTATTACATAACACTCTTGTATCTCAAAGAATCGGTAGCATTTCTATCTCAAAAATAAACATCGCCACATCCAAACTCTCAAAAGATTGTTGGCATAACATTTTATAATAACTATATAATCCTGCAATGGCTAGCCTAGCACACACATCAACAACGAAAGGGTCGCACGTGTTTCTGCCGCCCGAGGAAACACTACCATTTAAAACAATGTATCTACACTAGCCGCGCTGCAACAAATCGCGCGGCGTGCTACGAGGACATCTGATCGTGCGCGACTGCAGCGCTGCTAGTTTAGCCGCGCATGCTCGTTGAAACACTACCATTTAATCTACAATGGCCGCGCTGCTACAAATCGCGCGGCGTGTTACGAAGACATCCGATCGTGCGCGACTGCAGCGCTGCTAGTTTGGCCACGCATGCTCGTGGAAACACTACCATTCAAAACAATGTATCTACACTGGCCGCGCGGCGTGTTACGAGGACACGCGATCGTGTGCGACTGTAGCGTTGCTAGTTTAGCCGCGCATGCTGGTAGAAAAACTACCATTCAAAACAATATACTGCCAAGCAGTGCTGCTAAATTCGCTTATGGAAACGGGATTTAAGTGTGACTCCAACTTATGGTAGAAGTGTAGGGGAGGAGAGAAAAAGTAAGAATTTTTGCAGTTTTTATATCAACACACTTTTTTGGTCCAAATAAATTAAATATTCCTTCAGTACAAATATAGAGTTTACGTTCCTTCATATGGTGATATCAACATTTCTTGAATATTTATCAAGGGTTTTCTGGAATTTAATGACATTTTTGTCTCTTCGTTTAAAGTTCTTCATCCATTACGTTCTCATTACAGAAATTTAAGAACTGTTGAAGTCACCATGAGAAGAAAATTAGACTCAATGTTTATAATGAAGACATGTTTTATTCATTCTGACAAAAAAAAGTTTTGCTCTAAAAACTGCACAAACATTGTCATGAAATCATGTTTCCAACACTCCCGCCTCCACTCATTCACACCCGTAATCAGCAGGCACGCGGACTAAACGTCAAGCTCATATAGTCTGGTCTGATAGTGACCGGGGAGGTCATCGTTTGAATCCCAGTCGGGTGTACTGAGGGTGGTTTACCCTAAACTTTTTTTTTACTCTTTCTTCATGTAAAGACGGGTACATTTCTTCTAAATTGTACCCCACTTTCCCCCATCCTGCAAGTATAATAATGAGAATAGCCCAGTTGGATATAGTAAGATGCGGTGCAAACTTCGTTTAACTACTGTTTTTAAAAATATGTAAGAATATTTGAATAAACACAAGGGTTTAAACAATTATTGAGATTATTTATTTAAAAAATTTTCTTCTTCTTAGAGAATGAGTGAAAATATCATTAAGGATATTATTTTAAGTATTTTTCACTTCAATATTTGTGTAGTTTTCATGTCGGAAAATTTCACTAATATCTGGTCTATAAGACTAGTTGGAGGGCTCGTTGTGCTGACCACATGACACCCTCTATCCTCAAATGATAGCATTATCTTTGCTAATGGTCGCGTCAACTAGGTCGGTATAGCTCGCTTTCGGGTGTGTCTTCAGGGCGTATAGATACATTATTAACTGTTGAACATTGTTGATATTTAAGAAAATATTTTCCACACAAAGAAACATTGGTATTTAATTAGAGTTATTAAACCCTTCCTTCACCTCTGACAAGACATCTTGTGAATGTGAGGAATGCCAGGCCTCCACCGTGGTTCAGATTCCACGTTAAACTGTAGGTCCTTCATTTCATCTCACAATCACCCTACCATTACACATTATCGTAAGTGCGTATAACCCGAACGGGTAGTAAGACGCGGTGCTAATAATAATAATAATAATAATAATAATAATTAGAGTTATTCTTGGTATTTTATATATTTTATAAACCTATTTTTAAATATATATATTTTGAAATAACAGTATTTCGATTACGTAATCTTATAAACACGCATCATTGCCGTTTTTAAAACTCGCTTCACCCGCATTGTTGGTCACATGATGTAACGCATCACTCTCGTGTCAGTCTGGATTGATGGTGATGGAGGGATATAATCCTGTTCGGGTGTATTAGGGGTGGTTTTTACTAAATAATCTCCTACTCTCCTTTTACTCAAATGTGGGCACATTTATAACTATATTTTTCTAATCCCTATTCTATTAGCGTGACCACTTCTACCCCACGGTCTATAAAATGACCCTATCGGTATTAGAACCCGAGTATTTTAAAGGTGATTGGATAGCGTTTGAATATAAGGCTCAAATAATATTTAACATGTCCAAACTCTCGTAAGGCCACTATTCTGTATTAAATTTAACATGAACCATATTTTTCGCATGGAACGCATAGTTTCAATAATAATGTACACTCACTTTACGCTGTAAGTTATCAAAAGTCTTACCTTGACTGATTACACTATTGACCTACCTATAAGCTACACCATAGTCAGAATCAATCAAGGTTAGCTTCTAGAGAAAACGAAGGTTACAGCTAAATGTTGTCAGTGATTTTATTATATTTTTTTAAAACTTATATAGTATTATTTTAATCGAAAAATGTACTTTTCATCCCTATTTGCATTTATCTTTGATTATATCTTCCAAGGAATATATTTTTGTGTTTAATAATACAATTACCAAGTCAGTTATAACACACTTTAGAACACTCTACAGTTTAAACGACCAATCTGAACAAATTAAATAAAACCAGTCTATTTTTAGTATTTCGAACAATTTTTCCTTTACAGCTGCTATATTGGGTTTATAGAGAGCAAACAAAAGCTATTTATAAAACAAAGAAGTTTTCTAGATGAAGCCTCCTCTAATAGATTAACAGAAAGGAAGGGATTCGTCTTCTCGAGGTTTTTATTCGATTTTTTTTCACCTATTTGGAAAAGTTTATTCCCCCCTCCACACACCTCTCGCCTTGTCGAATGCAGGGAGCTAGGAAGAAAAGAGACATAGCTAAGAGATATAAATGAGTTTGTTTTTTGTTTCGAATGTTCACGACAGTCTCAACAAATGGCATTTTATGTTTTTTGTTCTAGTTTTATGTCTCGTTTTAAAGCGTTTCAGGTGGGGAATTTGGTATCACCGGGTACTGTGGTAAATTAATACTGTAGTAAGATGTGCCAAAGCAAGTTAACTAACTTAAATAACAAACATTTAAATTTTATTAGGTATAACCAATTTACGTCTTAATTTAGCCTATTATTTATTGATCATGCCTTTATATGATTCTTTTGCCATAACTTATTAATAAAATCTACGCAATCATTTTGAAGTCGTTTGCCTCAAAATGCTAGATCCGTTACAAATATGTATAACTCTCCTTCGAAGGTTTAAAAAAAATCGATTTAAGAAGCCCACTGCAGTTTTAGAAAAAACAATGTATTTTTTTACTGTACCAAATTTAACTTTTTATTGCTGTACACTTAGGCAACCTGGCAGTCTAGGGGTAAGGTGTCGGACTTCTGTGCTGGGGGTCCGGGTTTCATTCCTTGGTCGCGGCACAGATTTATCTGATTGCAAAAACCTCCCTTCACCTCCGTCAAGACGTGTATTAATCACAACTTGTGAATGTGTGGAAAGCCAGGCCTCGACCGTGGTTCGGATCCCACGTTAAACTGTAGGTCCTCCATTTCATCTCACAATCACCCTAAAATTACACATTAGCATAAGTACGTATAATTCGAACGGGTTTTAAGACGCGGAAATAATAATAATAATTCAAAAGATAAATCAATAACATAACCATCGTCACAGAATTATTAAATTCCCAAATAAAATTTTCAAGATTTTATCATTTATATCGTTAAGTCTCATGAATATTATACTTATGAAAATATTAGGTAGTTTTAATAATTCAAATTGTAATGTTAGGGCATGTATAAATAAGCACGTTTCCCTTGTTCGTGACGGCCCAGTTCTGCCAACGTATGAAAACTTATTGGCATCATCTGTTCGCAATCCCTTCCCATGTTCTTTTCTAGTATTCTATTGTTCTCTTGGAGCTTAAACACGGAAGAAACATACAACAATGAGACTTGGACAAAGGCTTCGCGTAGTAACTGAAAAGCCTAACAGCACAATAATTTATATTATTCATATATCTTCCAGGTCAAAAATAGTCCTAGAGATTACTTCAATTGTGATATTAAATACTTGTTTGTTTCACGCTTTCATTTCATAACAGTTCCTCAGATATTGGCACTAATGTATTGTTGGAGCTACGGTTTATTCATTCCAAAATTTTATTTTCCACTTTGAATCGGTTCCTAATAAGGGAAAGTACCCAAACATCTTCCTCTTTTTTTATCTGAATTTCAGAGAAAGTATGGAAACCCATTTTTTGCTAATCATTTATATTCTAATAACAATGTATTTATAATTTCGTGAATTTAAATTGAAAAAAATAAAGTTAATTGTATGTTATTAATATTTTTAGAAATAGGTACGAAGAACGGTATTAGGGTTATAGTGCTCTGAATACCGCCCCCTTCTTTCAACCCCTACAAAAAGGCATGAAGCATCACAAATAATTAGCATAATCAATTAATACTGTGTTTATTTAGCTATGTAAATATTAAAACAGATTCATAAAGCTATCTATCCAAACAAATCTCACAAATAAATGTTTGTCTATTGATGTTATAGCCGCAACATACAGTGTGACCCCACCGATGACACACTGTACACTGAACCCATTCCTCACCATGTTTGTCATTGGATAACCATTTATCACACACAAAACACTGAGCATCTTCATCATTTTCACTGTCTTCATCATCCGTTTCTACAAAACTCAGGTGGTCATCTCCGTCTTCTGATGAGGAGGAAACCGTGCTCTCTTTATCACACCGTTTCAGTCAATGGTCATAGCTTACCCCTATTTCCTCGCTTACCTCTCTGATAAGTTGACGGATTTGATAGTATAGTTCCTGATTCATTTTGTAATGCAAATTGTCTTTTCTCGCCTATCTATCGCTTCTTGTTTTCATTGGATTCTTTTCGAGCACGATCATTCGTTACTTTATTTTTGTGTGGTGATCCTGTCACAAGAACTGCAGCCCCCTGGTGAGAAATCTGGTCAGCAGTATTGTTATTTTGAATTGTTGGAACGGGATTTATTTCTACTGGTAAAATGAAAGGAGGGTTACCGTTGTTTTTCTCTTTTTCCCGTAGATCTTATGAAATGAAGTCATGAACTCGGAAAACATTTTTATTCATGAGAAACAAGCCAGTTTTCCGGAATCCATTTACTGCTACTTCTACTGTAGCTGATTTCACATAAGCTTTCCCCATCAGGTTATCAATTTGATAGCTTGATACTACTCGACCAGGGTTGTTTTTAAGCCAATTCTCAATTTATTGGGAGTAATATGTTTTTAACGGATTCATGAAAGCCAAATCTAACGGTTGCATACGATGTGTACAGTGAGGTGGTAGGCACACAATTGCCACTCCGTTATCTCGAGCCATAACTATAACGTCTGGGCTTCTAACATGTGTGTAATGCCCATCTAATACAAGAACCACCGTGTCTGTAAGTGAGGGTTTCACAGTAGCAATGAAATGTATGAACCACTTGGTAAAACTGTCCACTTGTATCCATTCAGTCATGTGAGTGGCACCAATTGTTCCAGGGGGAGCTCCATCTATTATCTCTTTCTTCATATTCTTACGAGGTAACACCATTAACGGTGGAACAAACACTCCAGAGTCACTCATACACATGACCACTGTCACAAGAGCACCCCTTTCAGCGGATGATAATGATGCCACTTGTCTCTTACCCTTCAATGCCCCAACTTTTCTTGTTTTGTGTTGAACAACAATGAGTCCAGTTTCAACAACATTGAATAATCTATTGGGTGAGAAATTAATTTTTTGCATTTTGGGTTCAGACACATAAAAAAAACTTTGATATTTTTTCAGGCGTGAAGCCCTTTACTCTGGAAAAATTGGTTGGTTGAAGACTTTTGAAGACTTAAATAAGGGTGTCTTTTAAAGAATCGCGAAAGCCATTTCTTTCCTGTAGCCTATTTTTCGTTAGAAAATGGGTGTGACAGTTTGTTTTTCATGGCTAGTTGGAATGCCATGCGCCTTATGTCCCTTGTCGTTAAGCCAAAGAAATCTTTCTCCATAATTAAACAATATTTCACCAACTCATCTTCAAACTCATCAGGGAGAACAGGCTTCCTGCCCAAACTACCTTTAACAATTTTTTCAATACTCTTCTTTACTTTTCACATAATCTTTGAGTGTAGATCTAGGCACATTATAAGNAACAATTTCTTCAATACTTTCTTCTTTAATTTTCACATAATCTTTGAGTATAGATATAAGCACATTATAAGATTTTGACGCTTTCTTTAAACCCATTTCTTTTTTTCTAACTGCTGCAACAGTAGCACACATGTTGCCTGCATCTCAGGTTTTACGTTTCTTAATATTTGGTGAAGACATCTGCAATATAAGGGGAAAGGAATATTAAAAATGTAATTTAATTAGGGTCTTAATAACGTCCCCTGGGCGAAAATAGGAACTATCTAGGGGACGATAATGCGCATCTAAACACATTTCAATATGGTGGCTTTACTGTTAAAACAAATAAAGACAGTTCACTATTGGTTAAACAAAGACGAGCGATGTTCTCCACACTCTCTGATCAGGGTGAGTAAGAAAGCAAAAGATATGCCTTAGCTTGGTTGGCTGTTGATCAAATTAATGTTATCAAAAACTCTGATACTGTGATTTCAAAAACTAATACAAAGACACACTTGCGCGTCTTGCAACTGCACTATTCTCACATAACATGACTGTTTTAACTCTTGGTACAACTTTCACCAGCTACCGATAGGTTACAGAACTAACATACCAAGAATGATGGGGGACGAAATTAGGAGAGGGGACGATATTCGGGTACTTTCTCTGTAAGGACAGTTTATCTTGAGCTCTTGAGGCACTTGCAAATTAAATAGTTTATACACTCAATTATAAAATGTGAAATCTTGGTAAGGTACCTGCGGGTTATAAGGCCTGTCGGGTAGTACGGGGTAAGAAGCAAAAGTCGTATTTAAAATGCACGCACATAAACGCTCCACACACACGCGTGCATTAGGTGCAGACAAGTTGATTCCTGCGCGCTGCCACTCAGTACCTGGCTCACTGTCAACAGTGTCATCTCAGTTTTTGTAGGAGAAGGACGCGCCGTTCGAATAATAAAAATCGTTCAGAAACAATCGCAATTTTTAATAATATTACAGTAAACTAAGTAAGTTTGCACTCTATCTTCCTTAGCTCACGCTTTTTATTATTCTATGAGTTGTTTGAATTAGTTGTTGATGTCAAAATATGTTTTAAGATTATTATTATTTTAATTTGGGGGCTGGTGGGTATTAAGGTATATCAAAATGAGCAATAGGCCTTATTACCCTCCTCATTTTTACTGACAAAGAAATAAACGCTGCCTTCCAATTTCCACAAACAGTCCACTTCAGGATCAATTCAGAAGACTTCAGATCCCCGTAACAGAACACCAGGTAAAAAATAAAGTTTGGATTCGTCAGTATCAACATCCGCAATGAACGTTCAGCAAAATCAAACATCAGTCAAACATATTGGAAGAAGCTATTACCAAATTATTTATTCTTTTGATTCGGATGATGATGTGCCCCTCTCCCAACTGAAAAAAATAAATCATTTTCACCAACTCATGCCAACACCAATAGAGACAGAGGAAAAAACACCAACCATTCGAAAAAAATTCATGAATTACAGAGGAACACCAGTCACAAAATACCTTTTTGACTAGACTAATAACAAAGAAAAATATGCCAAATCTGACATTAGAAAGGATGCTGATGCTTCACAGATGAAAATGGGATGGTATTGCCATGGATGTGAGGAGGACAGGATGGCCGATATGAGACAGTGCACCAAATGGTGTCATGAGGAGCTCGTCCGTTTATCAGCAGAAGAACTTTATGCCTTTGAGTGCCCTGGTGATTGTTAGACGAGACAAAACTGTCGAGTTTTTGAAAGACTTCATTGTGAGATCACTATAAAAATTTTTTTATCCCAAGTACTAAATATAGCATCTAATTAGAACGTTTACATGTGTTTTAGTCATATGCCTTATCACCCTACTAAAGTATAATAAGACCTATTTGCATTGTTTATAAAAATGTTAAATTTTGTTTTCGTTTATGATAGAAGTTGCCATTTTAAGTTTATAATTTGTTCTTATGATACCGTAAGACTGATTAGCAATAAAAACTATTGATTATTGTATGCGATATTTCTCATTTTATTTATAATCTCCCTTAGCTAAGCCTTATTACCCACAGCTACCTTAAACGTGAGAAGAGTTAGGGTCTACACATAATTCAAATTGTATTTAATTACAAATATACCAATACTTTAAAAAAAAACTGACATGAAACGTGAGTTTAATATTACTAACTTCTATTAATGGAGTGAGATTAAAAATATTAATATACTTGTTTTTTTGAGATACTATACTAAAACAACAATCAAATGTTTGTCCATTTTTTATTGATATATAATCATATATGTCACCTTTTAAATATAGGAAACACTATCCCAAAGTATTTCTGGCTTATGTTTTTTACTTATTTCAAGTACAACATCAACATTTTCATAAGAAGAGCCTTATTGACAGTAATAAAAGGTGCTAGATTTACTTTCAAATATTCAGACGCCAAGTCATATGATCCTCAGCTGTCACTTTTGATAAATATCATCAATACCGATAAAAAAATATTAATATCCAAACAAATGTTATCAATGTTGTCTGGAAAAAGATACACTTTAATTTCTAAAAGGCTTTTTTCAAATAAAAATTGTACTATTTACTAAACATTAACAAAACTGGGAGAGAAGCCAATATCCACTAAGCGATTGTTGGCTGCTAAATAGCGGTTATTAGTGAGCTGAACTAATGTGCAAGAAGAAATGAAGAAGACATGTGCAAAAATATTGGTCGATCTATCGGTTAGTTTCTTGTCCGATTATTGGTTGGTCAGTTAAATAGGTATTAAATAGTCACTTAAATTGTTAGTTATTCGTGGGCTTAAAAGTTGGTTAATTTTTTGATCAGTTTGTGTTTTTGTAATTTAATTGTTTATTTTAATAATTGATTGTTTTTTGTTTGTTTTTTTGTATATCAGTCAATTTGACATTTGTTCGGTTGAAATATTGATAATCTAATCATTAAATTTGTTTATCAACTGGTGGTTTAATATTAGGAAAGTAGTTATGTTTGTAAATTGTAATGGTAGTTAGTTGGGGATTTATTCATCGATAGGTCGTTATTTTTAATCTGGCAGTCATTCAAGCGGTTAATAACGGAGTGAATGGGAAAAACCGCACAGCTAAATAACTTGGAGATAAACTATTCTCATTGCACCAGACCAATATTTGAACTCTCCCCCCCCCCCTCCTTTTACTGGAAATACAGTACATTGTGAGACTGACTTCTTAAACAACGGAACTACCTTTTCAGGTGCACGCCTTAGTGAAACTCACACACCTCAGTGGGAGCAGACAGCTACAAGTTGATTCAAAATGAGGTGGGGGAAAGGGAGAGGAAAGTTTTGTTTTCATCACAAAGATAAAATTAAAACTAATGACAAAGATGGCGTCCTCCTCCCGTCCCCCCCTGATTTCACGCCAAGACGTCGGCTCAGCTATCAAAGATGAGGACACCTGTTTCAACTCATAACAGTCACACTTGTAGGAGTTTGCGCCCGAGGTGGCTTGATTAGAAAGAAAAAAAGGAGGATAAATATGGCGTCACGATATCAAGGGAGATTTTCAAAATTAGAACGTTCCATGCGGCAGCCAATTAGGTTGCGGAGCGAAAAGTAGGTCAGTCGGGAGCATATTCAATACTGCTCGGAGGGATTCCTCTGGTGTGCAGGAACCTCTTTAATAAAATATTATACACTTTTTTTTAATCTCTTTGATTAAATGGCTGCTCTTGATTTTTTTATTAAAATACATAAGAGGCTGAATATATGCGACGATGAATGCTTCCTTATATTAGTAGAGCTTTATTATTATATTAATTATTAAAAGCTTCAACAAAGAGTTATCTAGGAATTAATCTGAAGTGGGTCAGGTAAGTAATAGGAACCTACATAGATAGGCTTTGATTCTCGGTCAGATTTGGTTAAGGTTTTTTTTCTCTCCTAAAAGTTTTATCACAATCCCTACACGCACATGGGGATACATATCTAAATTATACTTTCCTTATTCTGCCAACTCTTTAGTTCAGTCGGTAGTGTGTCTGTATATTGAGCTAAGGGTCCCGCGTTCGATTCCTGCATGGCAGAAAATGGTATCATTGATGAAATGTGGGTTTACCCTTACACAATGATGAATTAACGACCGGGAGCTGGATGTTGCGCCTGTCCTGGTCTTAAGATAAATTATAGGACATATGAAGCTACGACAGGCTGAACAAGGCGGTAGTGGGAAATATATGACTTGAATAAAAAACTGACCCAGGCCACAGGCTGGAAACAGTGATGGTTGTAAAGTGAAACTTTCATCTTTACCTAATTATTTCAATAAAAATGCGTGTTGTCCGTAATATGTGTTGGGGTAAAAATAGGGGAGTGGGCAGAATGAAAATAGGAGCTGCACCAAAATTTATCAGGAAGTAGAATGGGAACCTTTAATATGTATATAAACAATTCCTAATGCAGTCGATCGGGTTTGAACTCATGAATTTGGGGTCCGAGGCAATCCCATCAACCGTTCGACCAAGTATATCAGCATTGTTATTATTATGATTACGTATGTTAAAAATAAAATATTTAAAATTTCAAACAACATTTAGTAAATGAAGTTAACTGAAACTACATTAATACTAGGGGTGTGCGAATCTTCGAAAACTTCAACTTCGATACGAAAAAAATTCCAGTTTCGACAAATACAGAACTTCACCGATGAAAATGTTAGAAACCAAAATACACATTTTTTTGTGTGTGAAATTTTTGTCTTTCTGTGCTATTTTGTGCATTACAAATTAATGTTTAAACTTTAAACATTTGAAGTACAAAATTAAATTTTGTGATTAAAACTTGATTTGCCATCTTAGGCCGAAATATTTTGGACGTTTTTGCAATTATTTTAATAAAAATATATGTAGTATCCATAGTCATATATTCATATTACGAGGGTCATTAGCGAGAGGTAGGGGGGAGGGGGGAGTAAGCAAGCACGTGCCCCCCAATAATCTGTGTTTATTCATAAAATTAAAAATCCATGTTTGGAGCTACGCATAAAATAATATTTATAACGCCACATAAAACCATAAGAAATAATATTTGGACTTCATTTTGACTTTTGGAATAACTAAATATTCTATTCAGCTTCTTTTGAATCGAACATTTGTCTTCAGACACCTATAATTATTATTACTGTTATTACAATTAAAACCATAATCATTACTAAACTATATAATTTTATTAAAAACTAGATAATTACCGGTTCTTATCACGGGATTTATTTTTATAATAAGTATCTATATCTAGAAAACTTTCAAAGTTAGTCCAATGAAAATCCGATACGAAGAATCTTAGAAAAAAGCACAAAAGTAGGGTCCATATTGAAACAAAATGGCGGAACTAAACTTTAATTACCCTATATGTTAACCGGATAGCCAATGTATGTCCATGTGAAATTTCATCCTAATCGTTTTAGTATTTCTTTTTGCATGAGCAAAACGTTAAAAAATAGTGTTTTGTAGCTGCTATCTTGAAAAAAATGGTGGACGTAAATTTTAACTAGCCTATATGTTAACCAGACATCCGATTTATGTTTACAAAGTTTTAGAACTATCGGTGTAGGGGTTCTTGCATGAAAGAGTAACAGCTGAAAAAAGGTTAACAAGTAATTAATTGTAGCTGCCATCTAAAGAAAATTGTAGAGATAAATGTTAATTAGCCTATATGTTAACTAGACGTTTGAGTGCCAATGATGGGGAGATCAAGGTTCGAATCTCGGTTGGGTATAGTCTACTGAGGCTGGTTTTATCCAAACCTGTTTTACACTTTCCTACCACATAAAATGTGTGTACACTTCCTATAAACTTAACTTTCATAATCCCTAAAACCATTATCGTAATTAGTACGTGAGCGTATAGCCCGAACGGGTAGTGAGACGTGGTGATGAAAAAAAAATTAAATCCCCTTCGGTGGCTGCGTAGTCTAACGTGCTAATCTCGTGTTGGACTAGACTGCCAAATATGGGGGTTCGATCCCAATCGGGTGCACTGAGGCTGGTTTTCCTAAACGGTTTGCCACTCTCCTTCCATTCGAATGTGGATGCATTTTTCTCTAAACTAAGCCTTTCTAATCCATAATCCATTAGTGTAATTAGTACATAGGCGTATAACCTGAACATGTAGTAAGACGTGGGGCTAAAAGTACACACAGACAACAAATAATGTTTATATATTAGTAGACTTATGGCTTTAAAATAAAAATAAACATTAATGTAACAAAAAAACAGCGGAATCTTATTATCCCTCTCGATCGTCCGCGTGTCGTACGGCGCGTGATGCAAGAGTCGTCACGTGACCCGTCGAGCGTCCAAGACGGGCGTCTCTCACGCCAGAGAAAGCGCCGGTCAACTATAACACGTGTTGACCCTACCCTAGACTGTCGGATAACAATGGACGGCTGGTGTGTGCCCCGATAATTGGAACATGTTCCCAGCCCGTGGGTCATTGCATGCGACCATAGCCATGATTCTGAGAGAGATTATAGCTTTAAAAAAAAATAAAAAAAAAAACTTCACCGCGTCTTACTACCCGTTCGGGCTATAAAATGATGTACCAACTAGGCTAAAGTATTAGGAATGAGTAGAATTGAGTTTTATAGCATGTATACCCACATTTGCTTGTGGAGAGAGAGAGTGAAAAACCGTTTAAGAAAAAAACTACTCTCAGTACACCCGACCAGGATTCGAACTCCGCCATCGACAGTCCAGCTTATGGCGAGAGTAATGCCCTTAGACCATAAGATCACAGGAGCGTTTTTTTAAATAAATTAAAACCATATTTTTAATAGTTTGATAAGATCGGATGTCCAGCGCTTTGGAGTGAGATTTTATAATTATTACTCGCGTTAACCGTTGGGGGCTCCAAACCCCCAGTGAGTTTTCTTTGCAAATGGATGTAAACTGATGTAATTCCAGAGCCGTATTTTGATAGGTCTTACCGTTTTGCCACAAGAGACCTTCAAAGAAAGGTCCGCACCGACTTTAAAATTGCTCCGCCATTTTGAATTTTTTTTTCGGGGGTTAAAAATTAAAATTTGTAATTTTTTGGAATTTTCACTTCTGTTACAGGCTAGAAGTTATAAGTATGCCTAATTTCAAGCTAATAGCTCATCTGAAAGTGGGTAAACATTAATGTCAGTGAGTGAGTCAGCCATGTGGCTTTATAATAGTATAATATGTTTAGAATAAATATCCCTTTAATACGTTTTAACCAGGAAACTGAAGCAATGGCGTGTCGTGTAGTGTTTTTAGGGAAGTCAGAGCTTGTTAAACCCTGTACTAGTGATATGCTGTATACGACCCTCACTCCCCCTAGCTCTCCTTAGGAACTTCATCAGATTGTCGCTGGTAAAGGGGTCGGGAAGTTATTATTATTATTACTATTAGCACCGCGTCTTACTACCCGTTCGGGTTATATGCATTTACCCTAATGTGTAATGGTAGGGTGATTGTGAGATGAAATGGAGGACCTACATTTTAACATGGAATCCGAACCACGGTGGAGGCCTAGGCATTCCCCCACATTCACAAGTTGTGATTAATACACGTCTTGTCGGAGGTGAAGGAAGGGTTTGGGAATCAGATTAATCTGTGCCGGTACCGAGGATAGAACCCCGGACCCCCAGCACAGAAGTCCGACACCTTACCACGTCATCCGGGAAGTGATTAACTGTCCCTCTTTGGATTGAATAAGAATACATTCTCTAAGAGAAAGAGGGCTACTCCGTTCTCCGCTGTTGAATCATTGTTTCTCGCTCACTCTAAATCAGACTTGGTTTTTCAACCTTTTTCTTGTATTTATGAAGCCAATGGTAGCTTTTATGCTCAAACATATTTAAACTTTCAAAATAATAATTTTAAATCAACTCTAATTTCACTGGTGTTTCGTGGTGGGGGGAGGGGGAGAGGGGAGGTTCCAGGGTAAGCAAAGCTGGTTAAAACTGTATCTGTGATATGTTCTCTGCTCCCTTCCCCCATACTTCCATACTTCCATTAGAACAATACATAGGCTCTGTTCTTCACACCTCACATGAGAATGTATGTACTTCTGTTGATACCTGACCAATGAGTGTTCTACTGAGTGATGGGAACATATCATAAATACTGTTTAAACAAGCTCTTCCTACCATGGCAACACTCCACGACAAACTACAGTAGCCCCATGACTTCTTTGGTGCTGGCTGACAGCTCACAGCTGACAACTGACGGCCTTGAAAAGCTACCAGACCAAATGATTTATCCCTACGCCGAACCAAATGATATGCAAAAACATGTGTTTAGCAGCTGTCACTTTTGACAGTCAAAATTTAGGTATATACCTAAATGTTTACTGTCAGAAGTCATCTGTGAGCTGTCAATCAGCACCAAAGAAACCGCGGGCTTACTGTAGAACCCTCACCCCTCTATTCACTCGAAAACAGTCGACGACCTCGTTACCAACAAATAACAAGAAGTTGAATCAGCAACCATTTCATGCTTCTAAGTACCTCCCGGGTTTCAGTCAATCAGAAGAGCCAGAGAAGGGTGAGTCTCAGGCTCAGAGAAGAAAAGGATCCTTTAGGAGAGTGCCCTCTAAGGGAAGATGTGAGTGTGTATGTGTGTATGTGTGTGTGAAGGATGTAAGAGTGTATCGCGCTCTTTATGGTATTTACACAGTAAGCCTCTATTTACCCCGAGCATTTAGAGCCCGGTCCAGAGAAGATGACACGAAAGATGCTGCTCAGATGTCGTTACAGACGTTACAACCCTCATTATGGTGTTCCGTGGGTTTTGTATGATCATTTCGCGGTTTATTCGTCATCAGAGGCTCAACGTGACAACCGACCAAGTCCACTTTTTTTCACATTATTAAAGCTAGCATTTTTCCCGGTTAAAAATGAAGGCCGGCAAAGTTTTGGAATGTTTAAGGTGTAATGGAAGGGGACGCGAGAAAAGACCAGTGTATTTGCAGTTTTTATGGCAAAACAATATGTTGGCCAAAATAAATAAGATATTTCTCCAGTACAAATATAGAGTTTAATCTTCTTCACATGTTGATATCAACAGTTGTTGAATATTTGTCATGACCATGGGGGCATTATCTAAAAAACTTTTTAAGTGAAGAGAAAAAGTTGTCATTAAATTCCAGAACACCCTTGTCAGATATTCAAGAAATTTTGAGATCACCATGTGAAGAAAATTAAATGTTATGTTTATGCTGGAGCAATATTTGATGTATTTTGGCCGAAAGAATATTTGGCCATAAAAACTACAAAAACGCCGGCTTTTTCTCGCGTTCACTTCCATACCACCTTAAATAACACACTTTAATAAAAATATTTTTTCGACAAAATAAAGCAAATATTGTTCCAGTGGAAGCATAGGGACAGTTTCATAGTCAGAATTAGTACTCGAGTACGGTGCTATACTAATTACAGGCGACACCTACCTAATCTCTAGTGGAATGGGCCAGTTTCATATGTGGAACTGGCTCATTCCATGCTGATCCATTCAGCCGTCGTCTTGTAATATTATTAGTATAGCACCGCACTTGAGTACTAATTCTGATTATGAAATCACCCCATATAGTTTAATTTTATATAAATTGTGACCCCAACAGTTTTTGAATAACTGTCAATGGTGTCCTATAATTTGAAGACAATTTTTTCGCTTCATTTAAACACAATAAACTATTTAAACTCATGGTTTCTACTGGAGTGATATCGGATTTAATTTTCCGAAAAAAATTGTTTGCTATGAAAACTGCAAAAACACATACCTTTCCTCGCGTCCCATTTCATCCAACTTTAAGTTGATGGGAATCAAATTCAATATTTTTGCAGGTTTAAAAACTATATATATATATATCCTAACTAAATGAAAGGTTAGTACTTCATTAGACACGTTTTAAATATATTTTTACCTATTATATTTTTATTAGTAAAACACACTAATAATAACAATATGGTCGACATCGGTGATCTTGTGGTAAAGTGCCCGCCTCAGGGGCTTGGGTTTGAACCTAGCCGAATTCAGTGGATTTTTCTTGAGCGATAAAAGTCTGTAGCACAGCTTACTTCGTAGGCGAAGTAGAGCCGTCAGTCCTATGTCGGCTGTAGAACCTTGTAAGGTATGTGAAAATACATTTCTAGGCAAAATTGGTAGGTTATTTAGCACGAGCTCATAGATATTCACTGTAGAAAACAACGGGGAGCCACCAAACTTTCTGAACTCGCCTAGTACTGAACATTTCATTTCTATCTGATAGTGCAGGCAGCACTAACTAGACGAAGAGCTTAGTGCATCCCCTGCGACGGATGAATATAATATCACATCAAACCAATCTTCGGATTGTTGACTTATGATTAAAATTATTTTAAAATTATTTCCATATCGTGATCCCGCAAGTGAGCTATACCCACCGAGCGGCCGCCGCCGTTAGTGACGATAGTGCCAACATTTGCGCATATAATGTGTCATATGGTCAGCACGACGAACCCACCCTGATGTCAATATCATTGTTCTAGACCGGAGCTGCTACTTATTTATTCACGTAGCTTCTCATTTGACCCCGTTCCAGACCTACTACTTGAAAAAAAATCTGGAAGGGCCGGGGATCAAACCCGGGACTTTGGATCTGTACCCAGGGACTCTGACAACTAGACTACAGAGGTGATTAAGCTTAATAATAATAATAAGTTTAAATCATATTTCTTCTCATTTCATATTTGTCCTGGGCATCACGAAGTTTGAAAAAAAAAACAAAAAAAAAACATAAGTTTTATATACAGTTTAATTTGCAAAATTTATGTTTAAATGCCACTATACTCATATAATTTAATAACTGAGACTACTATGTGTATAAAATTAAACTTAATATATCTAATGAAGCATTATTCTAATTATTTTGTCTAAAAATGTTCGTGTTTATTACTACCGAAAAAAAGATACAGTAGCCCCATGGCTTCTTTGGTGCTGACTGACAGCTCACAGCTGACTTCTCACAGTCAACATTAAGGTATATACCTAAATTTTGACTGTCAGAAGCGACAGCTGGTAGACACATGTTTTTGCAGATCATATGGTTCAGCGTAGGGATACATAATTTGGTCTGGTAACTTTTCAAAACCGTCAACTGTCAGCTGTGAGCTGTCAGTCAGCGTCAAAGAACCCATGGGAATCTGTAGTTAAACTCGCGTTTTCTTTCATCCCTTCTTAAATATTTGAAACAAAAACGGCAGTTGGAAAACAAATTTTATTTTCTAGCTCTAGTTTAGTCTTGAATGTTTAAAAAAAATATTATTTAGATATTTAACGTGCACATTCTAAAGCAGCTATTTTCCAACTTTTTCATCTCACGGTACACTGGCCAAGGCTCTAAAATTGTCAAGCACACTATCAGTTGTTTTTTTAAAAGAAGAGACTCTTATCATTAAAAAAACACAAATATTAAGATTATGTTTAAATGTTCAATAGCTAAAATTCAAAAATAGTGTTATTTTAACAAATAGTGTTAATTATTGATTTAAAAAGATTTATTTTTATTTCTTAAATGGTTTATCTTTTTTTTTTTTACCTTATACCTTAAACTCTCTTAGTACAGCGGCTGAAAAACGCTGCTTTAAAGTCTAAACACTGGTATTTATATCAGTAGCTAGCTTACAAAATAACTTAATTTGTGACAATATGCTTAAGACCACAGATTCACCACTCGCTTCTAGATATTTACTGATTGATCGCCATACAAACAGTACCATTCGGGCTCGAACTAGGGTATCTATACTCTTGTGGACGATTTTTCCTACCGTTTAGTCAAGGTGACGGACAAGATAAGTTTCTGACAGCCGCTATTTTCGATGGGTAGTATAAATTTTGACATCTGTAAGGGGAATACTATTTTACAATGTTAGCTAATTTGCATTTATTTGTAAATCGTATAGTCATGCTATAAACAGCATGATGTTTAGTCCACGTGTTCACCATTTCAGGTTACTCCTTATTATAGTCGCGTATTAATAGAAAAAATACTACAGTATAGTATTTGGCTAATATTCGTCTAAAATCCCCTCCTGTATGTTGCTACGTGTGTGGGCCTGGAGATCTGTCAGGATGTATTTGGCTGAGGATAGGGGGGGGGGGTGAATATGATTACTTGTTTGGGTTCGTGATTAACGTTAGACTTGGCTTTTAAAGGATTATTAATACTTAACTATTCTGATACTATTATTATTATTATTTATAGCACCGCGTCTTACTAACCGTTCGGGTTATTCGCACCTACGCTAATGTGTAATGGTAGGGTGATTGTGAGATTAAATGGAGGACCTACAGTTTAATGTGGAATCCGAACCATGGTGGAGGCCTGGCATTCCCCACATTCACAAGATGTCTTGTCAGAGGTGAAGGAAGGGTTTGGTAATCAGATAAATCTGTGCCGGGACCTGGGATTGAACCCCGGCCGCCAGCTCAGAAGTCCGACACCTTACCCCTAGACCGCCAGGTCACCCTATTCTGATACAAATGTGATATTAGAAGTGAAGTTAAAATGAAGAACTTATTAAAATACAGAGAAGCGAGTGCCTGAACGAGGTGTTATGAGGTGTTTACCCATGACCTGACTGACAGCTAGGCGGTCCCTGCACGGACATCGAACCTGTGGTTCCCGAGGCTCGAGCGGCAGCCCCGACTGGTACTTGGTGAACCCCGACGACTTAGCCCGCGTGGCCCCATGACAAGCGGCATGACCACCCAGCTACGATCTCCTGTTAATCATCCAGCCCCGAGGGTTTTCAGACCCCTCTTATTTATACCGGCGAACGGCCTGGTTTCTACAGTAGCCCCATGTCTTCTTTGGTGCTGACTGACAGCTCACAGCTGACAGCTAAAAGCTTTGAAAAGTTACCAGACCAAATTTTGTATCTCTTCGCTGAACCATATGATCTTCAAAAACATGTGTTTAGCAGCTGTCACTTCTGACGATCAAAATGTAGGTATATACCTAAATGCTGACTGTCAGAAGTCAGCTGTGAGCTGTCAGTCAGCATCAAAGAAGCCACGAGGCTACTGTAGTTATGGCTTGTTGACACCTCCCTTTCGTGTCAGCGCTTCTAGTTGGTTTACTGAACATAATAACTATTCTCACAACACCTCTTAGTTCATTTGCTATTTACAACATACAATGTGTATACAACACCGCTTTCAAATGAGGCAGTCGGTGACATAATAGTAAATAGACTATATGTGCACTATAACATAAGTTAGTTTATAAAAATACATAGGGTATTAGGAAACCTTTTATGTAGATACATTTAGATATGTTTGACAATATTGTATATCGTCAATTTCTAATTAATTGTAAAGTTACTTTTGCTAAAAAAAAATTGTCTTAGAACATTGATTTAATAGATGGTTGACTAAGTCTTTCAAATATTGAATTCCGTTGACAACATTACTGTTTAATTATTATTTTATGTTTATTCCAATCAGATTACAAAACTCCTTAAGTTTCTGGTGATAAATTTATTTAGTTATTTAAAAAAAATGCCTACCTAAGGAAAGTAAAGGGGTTGGTAGTTGGCATCCAATCAATTCAATAATTCAACGAACTCAATCAATTATATTTATTTAAACTAAATGATCTATTCCGATCAAACATTAATATAAAATATAACAAATATATTTGTTACCACATAATTATAACTATTTAAAATAAACATTCATTAATTTATTCCAATATCGTCTTAAAGTATATAATATATATTCCATTCACGGTAGGAATTACTCTCTGAAAGGTCTTTTTTCCTACCAATATCCTACTATATATTAGATTTATGGTAGGGAAAAAGGCCTTTCAGAACATACATCTGTTATAATATAAATTAACTTTTAAATATAAATCTTAGGGGTATTATAATTTTTATAGATACATTTAAATAAATTTTGCTTAATAATGGAATGTACATTTGATTAACGTTTGTTTTTAAAAGTATTAAGCTTACTTAGTTGACTTTATTTCTTTCACATGTTTTATTTACAATCATTTGTAAATCAGTTTGTATACTTTATTAAAAGTAAGCGGAAATTAAAATAGTAACTACAGGAACATTTAAAATCTAAATGAAGAACCATATAATTTCAAATAGTAAGTTTATCTACAGTTGGGACATCGTTTGACTACTTTAAACTTTCCTTCGTTCCACCCTAATGAGTTAAATACTTAATGGTCGCCATAGAAAAGCTCTCAATGTCCTAACCTCTGCGCTTCACGACATTCACTTGTTTTTGTCCCTCCCTTCTGGTTACAAGGAAGCACCACAAGAGGCGGAATAGCAGCACCGTATCTCGTTAATTCAAGATTATCATAGTATAGTCCCATTATCGTAGAAAGAGCCTTTTAGAAAATACAAACACATAATTTTGTGGCTATAATTAATAACATTTTAAAATATTTGTACTAGTGTCATTTTATAGGAATTGATGTTATCTAATATGAGTTATAGCTGAAGATTACATGACTTGACGTATGAATAGGTGAAAGAGGAGTAGCTTTTCTAGCTACCTATGAAAACTGGACTGTAAGCATCCATTAAGCTTCACCTCACGAGATCAAAATGCAAATTAACTAAAACCAGAGGGTGAGCTTTATTTTAATGGGGGTTGTGAAGGTGGGATAGGATGATAAAGAGGATCGAGTTCCACCCTCTTCTTAGACACAGGTGTGGAAGCCGTTTACTTAGCAGAATGTTTTTTGCGGCGTCGGCCATTTTGTAAAGAGTGGCGAGAGGCAACATGGTGAGGCAGATAACCGGTTTATCGGATGAGTTATAGGACGAACTCTATTGGGTGGTTAATATCCACAGTGGCCAGTGGAAAGGTACAAGTTTTTTAAAATGAGAAAAATAATACCTCAAGGTTTCTTCTGAGAGGATGCTTCAAGTATTCATTGCAAACAATGTGGAACTAAGGTGTGGGTAGTTAATTTAAAAGCTACAATTTAATATAGTTTTTGAATTGTTGTTTTGTTTAGCTGGAGGCCATTTCAAAAATTTTGTAAGAAAGACACTATTCTCAAAATTTTGGTTTGATTAAAAAAAAAAGTCCATCTAGTAGGATTATAGTTGGAAGGAACTTTTAGAAAATACCTTTTTTATTTTCGGTCGACATTGTTAACATTTTACTCTATTATTTTATAGGTATTGATAAAATCTATCAAAAGGGACAACTTAAGATCACACTAATTGATGTATGAATAAGCGAAAAATTGTTTAAGTAACTTTTGTAAACTACATAAAAGTTCTTTCGCATCTAAATCGAACTTTAAACATATTACAGTTCAGTGAATTTTTAAACAAAAAATAAAAAAAGTTTGTGTGGTTTTAAACTTTAAATTATCATATTATATATTTCTTATTGTTCAAAGGGTCACCCAATACATCTACATATTTACACTAATGTGATAGGTTTAAGAGAGGAAGAAATTTACTGGTTATGCACACTCATTTACGTAAGCACATCTATGAAAATGTGGGTTTAGTTCTCAATAATTATCGCTATTATGCCGGAAATAAAGCTAACCCTTTATCATAGTTCTTTTTTTTTAATCCACTCATGCATATGAATGGTTGATTGATAAAAACTTGGAAATGGTAAACTTAGCTTGCGTGGCTTATGTTGGTCTATTAGAATAACCATTATAGAGTAAGATGCGATCGCGCGCGTTTACCTGGTTTCGGTGACACGAATGCACTTACAGTGTTGTCATACCGTCCAACATTTTTTTATACAGTGTTAATATGAGAAGGAAACACTTTTATTTTGTAGACGGCCATGTTGTATATTATTTGACATGGTTAATAATTAGTTTAAATATTTAGTAACCTTATTTAACTAGTAATGGCGATATTAGATAGAAATTAGTAAAATAATACAGTCGGGAAATGTATGCTATTACTCGGTCAGTAAGTTGTTAACATCTCACCTTCTTTCAAGGAATATAAAATCTGAATATACAAAATAATAATTTACTGGGTTGTTCCCCATGGCTGTGAAACGTAATATCTTACCTTACATGACTAAAAAAAGAATGGATGTTTGAAAACAAGGTGCTTTGGAATATATTTGATTCAAAAAGAGATGAAACTACTGGAGAGTGAAGATTACATAATGATGAGTTACTTAACCTGTACTCCTCACCCGACATTGTTAGGAAAATCCGGTCCCGCAGATAGCGGTGGGCAGGACAGGCAGTGCGAACGGGAGAATATAACACCATGTTCAGGGTATTGACTCGCAAACCCAATGGAAAGACACCATTAGGAAGACCTCGACATAGATGGGAGGATAACATTAGAATGGACCTGAAGAAGATAGGGCGTAATGAGATGGACTGGATAGAACTAGCTCAAAGATAGGCATCGGGTGTAATGAGGTGGACTGGATAGAACTAGCTCAAGATAGGTATATGGTGTAATGAGGTGGACTGGATAAAACTAGCTCAAGAAAAGTATAGGGTGTAATGAGGGGGACTAGATAGAACTATCTCAAGATAGGGATAGGCTGTAATGATGTGGAGCTGGATAGAGCTAACCCAAGATAGGGATAGGTGGCATACTTTTGTAAGTACGGCAATGAACTTTCGATTTCCTAGTGCCATAGGGCCAGTTTCATAGTCAAATTTAGTACGCCTCAAGTGCGGCGCTACACTAAGTTCTTGACGACACCTACCTAAACCAGAACGGAATGGGCCGTTCTCGCATAGGAAACTGGCCCATTCCATTCTGGTTTAGGTAGGTGTCGCCTTGAACTTAGTGTAGCGCCGTACTTGAGGCGTACTAAATTTGACTATGAAACTGGCCCATAGAGTATGTAACTAAAATGGTAACGTTGTAGGGGGAAAACCCATTAAAACTAATACGGGAAGAGAACGTCATACACGCTATCGTGTTTGGGCGCAATTTTAACTATTCATACCCTTCGCGTTCACCAAAGTGGTATCAGTAGAGCATCAAACCAAGGTTAACCAGCGTGATTGTTGTCTAAGCAACTCCCCCCCTTTTTTTTCTCAGCCCGATAAACAACACCGACGCCCGAAGTTGAAGCGGCGTCAGTTTCCTGTTAAAAAGGTTACCGGCTTTTAATTGAATCACCTCGGTAACTCGCTTATCACTGCGTTTCATAATGACTTGTTAACGAAATAAGGCTTCCGTTGACTGGAACAATTTACTGTCGTGCTTATAAACGAGCTTAATAGACACACAAGGAAATGATGGTGCCATATTTTGGATTGCAGGTGAGGGTTTTCCATCTATCCCGTTTTGCATATCGTCATTATCGCCCCCCCCTCCTTCCACACCCAAACCCTGACAAAGGGCTGGGGTCACCTAAAATATTGTATTTTTAAAACAATATTAGTTGAATATTGCAAACCCACTAAGGGTGGACTCATTCTGTAGTGCGTCACGAGTGGTGCCATTTAAATGCATGTAAAGAATAAAACGCGTGCAAAGGTGCAGTGCGGCGCTGCAGTGGGAATCCGCCTTAACACTCTTGAGCGTAAGGGAGCTTTCACTTATTACGTAAGCACCTTTTTGTTCATTTCGGATCCCCTCTCCTCTTTTGTAAGCAAAAAATAAGCAAACGTTCGACCACCTCTCCCCCTGTGTTGTTTTATATTTGTAGACTTTTTGTGATTTTTTCACAGGTATTACAATTATTTTATTAATTTTATATATTCTTTGTTATTAGGTAAAGGTACTCTAAATTACTTTTAACCTGTTGATCGAGGTTCTTGGATCCACGTCTCGACACTTTTAATTATTATCTATTTGAGTATTATTAATTATATTCGGGGTGGCTGTGTCACTCAGCTATTCTTGCCCGTATCGCTCTGTCTTACGCAAGAATTATTCTGATCCCCCTTCCTCTTGTCAGAAAAATAAGCTAAGATCTAACCGCCCGCCCGCCCGCCCCCTTGTCACCATAAGGTGCTTACGTAATATTTGAACGGGGGAGCTGAATTGTATCCATTCTGAATGGTAGCCATTCAGACATTTCTTAAACAAGCACCACAAATTAAAAGTCTGATTTATATCCATTATCATAATACCCACAAAATCCTGAATTGTATCCATTCTGAATGGTAGCCATTCAGACAGTTTTCAAATAAACGACTTTAACAAAAATCCTGATTTGTATCCACTGTAATTATTTGCATTATATCCACAAAATCCTGAATTATATCCATTCTGAATGGTAGCCATTCAGACATTTTCTTGAACACGCATTGCAAATAAAAAGTCTGATTTGTATCCATTTTCATAATGTCCACAAAATCCTGAATTGTATCCATTATGAATGGTAGCCATTCAGACATTTTCTTAAACATGCATTACAAATAAAAAATCTGAATTGTATCCACTAGAAATATTTGCATTATACCCACAGAATCCTGAATTGTATCCATTCAATTGCGGTACCACTTGTCTGATAGATGGCAGCAGAAGAAACTCGCCTTAACTCATTCCATGTTTACTAGAGAGCAGCACTTATCCTTAACTCATTCCGAGGTAACTAGAGAGCAGCACTATCTCTATATTAATATAAAAAATATAATCGTTTTAATTATTATTGTCTTATTACTTTAAAATCTAAACACGGAGTTTCCGACTTATTTTTTAAAACATTACAGAATATATCTGTGATTAAGGTGCTTGTTATATATATATATACATATACAAACCTATCATCTTGTTGGCAATCCTGTATTTAAATACTATTTTTATGACAATTGACAGCAGTAGATACTTTAACGACGCCATATTATTTGCTCACAGAAAACTATAATTTACTCTAAGCATATGCTTTTAATCTTTATAGATTTGTTTTAAATTGTCATATCCTATTATCTACAGATAATTTCATCAGTTTATAATGTAGGTCTATCTGGGTTGGTGTTGAAGTTGAAATTATAGATTATCATATTCAACTTGAACACAGGCCTACATTTTATGTACTAGTTTTGTTAAGTTTGATTGAAAAACCCCGTAAGTGTTTATATATTACATTCACGGTAGGAATTACTCTCTGAAAGGTCTTTTTTTCCTACCAATATCATACTATATAGTAGATTTATGGTAGGGATAAAGGCCTTTCAGAAGTCAATTCCTACGGTGAATTGAATATATTTACCACTCCTCAACAGCTACATCTCCAGACAATATGATTTTATCTATAGCCCTTTATCATTATGCCCACTTTAAGTAGAAATGCCTAACCATTTACCCAGCTAAAGTCAAACGAGAGGGAGGGCAGTGTAAAAAAATAAAAATCTTTGCTTCTAACTGTTAAATAATGTGTTTGAAGGGAATTCTTGAGACTATGGTTAAAAATGATTATGTACCAGTAAAACGAGAGCAGGATTCCTTGTTTTTCTTTGTCATCGTATAAAGTTGTATTATATTTTTGGCCCTCTCTACACACATAAACAAAACAAATCTCCATTGATAACAAAATGAATATTGTAAATTAGGGAGGCCTATATAATTTTAAAAATCAACAAATAACTCATAAATCACAGATGAACATTATTTATATCATGAATATTCAAAGAATGTCACAACATGGCACATAATTACTCAAAATATTTAATAAGCAATAGTTATAATTTTTAATATTATAAACGAACCCACCTGAACAAAACTTAACTTTTCAGGCGTCAACACATTTTTCATGAAATTTCGGGATCCTGAAATATTATTTTTCAAACTATCGGTACTATTTAAAATATTAATTTTGCCATCATTGGAAATTTGCCTACTTTGTGTCTATGAATGGTAAAAAATATTAAATCTATGATAATATAAAAAAATCCTGCCCTTTATGCATACTACTTCCATTATTTTTTTATAATAAAATATACACGCGTACATTTTCACACTCAAATTGGCCCCATGCCAAAAGCCTCTTTATAATGTTCGCAATACTACTATCTGCTTACCAGACCTTTTCATGAGTACTCCTCCATGTTTTGCGAGCCACTTTACAATGTAGCCTACTGAATACTATGTATTGTATTTAAACTTTCATAACTTCTCACTTTATCCACTACTCACTCTTCTTATAAAGAATATTATTTAACACAATAACAAAACTTACACTAATTTATTCTCATTTGCCTATTTATTTGATGCTCTTTGCTTTCCATACAATTTAGATACCATAAATACTTGTTTGTATCGTCCTACTAATACAATTCGAGGAGCACACCCGACAGGGTCTGCCCTGGCAAACTGACGCATTGTCAACCAGGGAGAGAAAGACTTCCCCGTTGATAATATTAGGCTACTTTTCGGTACTTAGGAATCCCCTATTTATCTCGCTTCGAGTAATGCAGTACGTAAGCTCAGAATAGACCAAACCTATGATAAGCTTATTTATAATGGTTTTTAAACTTCACCATGTCTCATAATTGATGACTGGACTATTTGACTTCTCTAATGAACGAAAGAAGAGTTGGTGACAAAGAATTATTAAAGCTTATAAAGTCATTCTTGTCAGCACATGGCAAAATGAAATACAAATTTAAAATTGAATTTATTATAAAACTGATAGATAGGCTTAAAACACATGGAAAAAAAATCACATAATATTGAAACTAAATATAACTTTAATTTAGATTATAAACTGAAATAAAACTGTTTAATCTCACATAGTCATCCTTGGATGAGGTATGAAAGGAAATGTACTGACTTTTACATTGAAAAAAGGAGCGCACTCGAATTGCAGAATAAAGTACATCTGTCAGCCGGAGCCATTCAGAGTTGTTTGTGACTGATTTTGAAGTTTTTATAGTCTAACCTAACCTAAAAACTTGTGATATTAATATGTTTTATAAAAAATGTAATATCTATAATAATAAATAAATAAATGGGAGTTCATTTTCCTTTTTGAACAAAGTCATTATGAATATAATTTTTACTCCGCAGTTCGTGTAAGCTTGAATGAGTGGTTCCGCAGTTTGTGTGCACCCGTGTTATTCTGCAATTCATGTATACTGGAAAAATAATTCCTGAAAAAGGGATACCTCATCCATGATTTTTAAATTATTATATGGGGCTAAAAATCTGAGGTCATAATAATAATTAGTTGTTTGTGCAATTTATTCACTTAAGAATAGATATGCATCAGTTAATAATCATCAGGATTAGATAAATTTACTAAACATTTTAAAATAGAACACCTAGGCCAATCTTAGTTCAAATAGGTATATTCCACACAACTCACATAAATTTGAATAATAATAATATTTTGGATTGAAATATGAAAGCTTTGTTTTGGAATCTTTAACAGAATAGTTTTTTAATTGTGTATATATAACGTATCTGTATATTTTGACAAAAAGTAGTAGCAATAACAAAGAGGCCCAGTGAAGTGAATCTGATAAAGTTATTTGATAAATATAACCTTTTTAATTGTTTATATATAAACTAATCAACCAACTAACAAGTCTATGAAAATTAAATTACAATACAATTTTAGATAAATTAATATATTTAGAGAAAAGTTATCAATTGCAACATAAACATTTTGATTAATTATTCATAAACTTAACCAAAAATAGTATGTTAATGGCTTACATATTTTTCTTATAGGATTAATGTGTATAGCCCCCCTCCCCCGAGTTAATGTCGGTACCGGTAATGTAAATCTTAAAACTTAGAAATTTACTAGGAAGTCTTACCCGGTATGTAAACGTAAAGTAGCCAAAGAATCTTCAGCCTCTTGTACTCATCCATTCGACAAGAAACAATAAAATTACTTTCAGTGCATATACGAGAAACCGATAACGAGAAGTATTATCTTCACAGCCAGGAACACAATATTTGTTGGCACCCAACATTACATTAAATGTCCAATTTCCAACCTTTAAACACAGATTGTTAAAATAATATAACCCTACGTCTTCATTTCTTAGAGCATAAATTAGCAGTTTGAAATGTTGTTGTTTGTTTAAGGAAGCCAGTCAATTTGAATAAAGAAACTCCAATGATTTGTAAAGTAGCCTTTTATTATTCTTTTAAAAGAAACACCAATAAGTATTTCTCTTTTATATATATATATATATATATATATATATATATATATATATATATATTTAAAAGTAATAAGACAATATTAATTAAAAATATTATATTTTTTATATTAATATAGAGATAGGGCTGCTCTCTAGTTACCTCGGAATGAGTTAAGGATAAGTGCTGCTCTCTAGTAAACATGAAATGAGTTAAGGCGAGTATCTCCTGCTGCCACCTATCAGACAAGTGGTACCGCAATTGAGTGGATACAATTCAGGATTCTGTGGGTATGATGCAAATATTTCTAGTGGATACAATTCAGACTTTTTATTCGTGGTGCTCGTTTAAGAAAATGTCTGAATGGCTACCATTCAGAAATGGATACAATTCAGGATTTGGTGGACATTATGAAAATGGATACAAATCAGACTTTTTATTTGTGGTGCTTGTTTAAGAAATTTCTGAATGGCTACCATTCAGAATGGATACAATTCAGTCGTCTCATTTGAACTTCCTCTAATTCAATAAGAGTATACTCTATTCTCATAAAGTCCGCTTTCGTCTATGTGGATCAATAAAACGAGTTCACCTGCAGAAATGTATGTTGAAACCCATATAAAATTTTATTTTTTTCCTATAGAGATGACTATGATCCACATACATATAAAATTTTATTTTTTTCCAATAGAGATGACTATGATCCACATACATACATACAAAATTTGACCTCGATTAAACTTCATCTTGAAGTCCAAAAACATTGTCCGTTGATCTGTACGGTGTATGTGTGTATGGAAACACAGTACATGTCGCGAAATGCAATAAATTTGAGCCCAATGATTTTGTATTCGCTTTGTCTACTAACGTTTATTACTTAAATTTTACAATCAACAAGTTTAAATTAATTATATTACTATAAACAAAATTTTTAATCAAATCATGCCATAGTGTTTTTAACTGACCAAATAATATTTAACTAACCGAAAGTAATCTGAATTGTTACTGCAGTATTGTATTTTTTATTATTATCTTATTAGTTATTACGAGCATGATGAAGTATCCAGCTTTTCCTGGCGAATAGTTAAGTATAAAATAACAAATAAGGTTAAAAAGGGCAAAACGAGTAAAAAGTAAACTATAATATACTAACAGAAGTATCCGGCGTGCCCCGCGTATCCGCGCAATGGATTACATGGTTACCCTGGGCAACGTTTTTCTTTGCCTCAAACACACAGAAAAAAAACCTCATTTCTTTTCTTCTTACCTAGTTATTAATTTATTTAAAAAAAAATATAATCCAAATTTTAAAATTCCAACCTCGAAGTGCACATTTTGCGCACAGAGGATATTGATTTTAAAATTTCAGACATACCTCTGATTGTGGTAGATATCTCGGAATACTCACGACATTCACACATATAGAGATTTATTTTTAAAATTAATATAGAAGATAAATACCCAATTTTTTCACTATTGAGACTAATTGTATCTTGGCTAGGCGGCTCAAAATTGTTTTTATTGGAAAATGGCTGTTATAATAATTACTTACGTATAACAATATTGCGAAACCACATAATTGGGACTGATTAATAGGTTTGAATCCAGGGAAAGGAGGGGAAGGATTAATATTATTATTATTATTATTATTACTAGCACCGCGTCTTACTACCCGTTCGGGTTGTACGCACTTATGCTAATGCGAAATGTTAGGGTGATTGTGAGATGAAATGGAGGACCTAAAGTTTAACGTGGGATCCGAACCACGGTGGAAATCTGGCATTACCCACATTCACAAGTTGTGATTAATACACGTCTTGTCAGAGGTGAAGGAAGGGTTTGGTAATCATATAAATCTGTGCCTGGACCGAGGATTGAACCCCGGACTCTCAGCTCAGAATTTTGACACCTTATTCCTAGACCGCCAGGTCACCAAGGATGAGTAATATCTTAACTAATATATAAGGCCATTGTCCCGTTATACATTTAGTGTATATCTATGTTCTAAAACATGGTGTGTAATATTAGGGTAGGCTCACACTAGGCGTATCACATCGGCTCGTATTGCTGTTCAACAATGTCTAGAAAAATATTACCAAATTGAGTTCTCTCTTATTTTCATATAAAATACTGTGATATAAATTTGAGACGATTCGATTGCGATATGGACATTGGACAGGTGTAAGCCAACCTTTAAACATTCTGTTTTAGTTTAAGTTAATTTGTAAGTCACGTATTGATAATCTATATTTATAAAAGTTGTCCATTAAAGGGCCAATTAAAATATAAATAGGCATGTAAACTATCCATTTGAGCAATACGAATATAAAACAACTACTATAATGTTTTAAGGATGAAGGAGGTTACATTTATAGAAAGTGTGCCCTACTTTTCGTGAAGAGAGAGTGGCTAATCATTTAGGGGGAAAAAAACCTCATATATTTTATTGGAATACGAACCCCGGTCTCCCTATCAGTGGCAGTACAGTCTTTTGCAAGAGTGACGCCTTAGACCAGTCGACCACTGAAGCGGATTTAACACTAGAAAGAAAAACCCTGCACGATTTTTGTTAGGAATAAGATAGGTGGGTTGGCTCGTTATTCCTCGCCACCCTCTTACGGCTAAATCAGTCAGGTGTAAGCCGCTGCCGCGAGAGAAGCAGAAGAG
>CABFOV010001518.1:60213-70825 GCA_902141375.1 Timema poppense
GGGGGGGGGGGGTGCGGAGGAGGAGGAGTTAAGGGGTAGTTCAGAGTTTGCTATAATTGTCTGTTCTCAATATGTTGTAAAATCAGCCGTGTAAACCTGAGAAAAATAGTCTTGAATTGAGGTATTCACTTTGGTGGGTTTTACTCGTACTTAATACATTCCAAAACGCATAGAAAAACACCGCAAAAACTTTCTTTTTTATATTAATATAGAGACATTTGCTAAAAACTCTAAAGATTTGTGAAACAAAATAGTATGCACTGCTGCAGAAATACTTTACCAAAGAGCATTAAAAATATACACTGTTACAAAAACATTGAGAAAAAAGGAACATCTCTGTCTACCAAAGAGTTTAACTTTCGAATTCAAAGTACTCCATATATATATATATATATATATATATATTTGCTTATAGCTCAGAAACTATTGGTTTTATATAAATATGTTTGAACTGAAAGCTTTTTATTCTCAATAGCACTACAACTTTATAACGAGAAGTTATTTCGTATCGGAAATATTTGTGAAGATATGGCAAAATTTAAATACGGTGTCTATAAAAAAAATTTGATCAAAATTGTTAGAGTGGAATTTCGAGAAAATCGATTTTATCTCTTTTTGCCCTTCAGTAAACTACTCTTTGTTTTAAGGTTAGATATCTAATTCCAAAAATTCCTCGGGGAAACCTTATGAAAACCCTAAATAGGTACCAAGTTTTAGCTCTATCGGTAAAATGTAATTGACTCTTGTTCCCGTAACAGACAGACGGCATCGCAAAAAAAAAAAACTTTTTTGGTTTCAGGGGGTCATGAAACGTCGACATTAATTAAAATCTTGAGTTTAATAAATACATTTTTATTTTACGATCACGATACTTCCTCGTGCTTTGAAGGGCCTAGAGAAAGTAAATATATGAAGTGCTTGGAGAAATAATGTACTATGTCACAACGATAACAGCTATAGTTAATACTTTGCTTTTATCCAACAATTAATTTACCTGGATGCATATTAGAGCTCAGTTTAAAAGAGTTAGCGGCTATTGCATGCAGGAGATAAGGCAAGACAGATGATGGTAGCTGCATATAGGAGTCAGCCACTCTAAACAACATTAATATATTGGTTTTAATATTTTTTACTATTTTCGATTCAGGGAGTAGGGAGTGATCACCCCAATCGTCACCCTCTCCCGGATCTGTTCCGGCAATAATAATAATAAGTATTATTATTATATAGGAGCGCGCCCTTGGTAGGCCTACACCCAAATAAGATTCGAACCCTCAACTCTACGTCAAGTTTCGTTTGATGTATTAATGAGTTTCAAAGCGTAAGGTTTCTTTAATTTATATTCATTCAATTTTAAAATTAATACGGAAATTGAACACGTACAGTACAGTCAGTAAATTAAAAAACTAACCAAATAAAAGTTTTAAAATTAATTAAATTAAAAAGCGTACAACCAGAACGGATAGTAAGATGCGATGCTAAAAAAAATAATTGAACATACTTTCAGTAATATTAATAAAACTGACTAAATATCCTTTAATATACTGGAATAGTTATAGTACAGCATACCGTTTACTACAAAACCTGACCCCGACTATCTTAATTGACAACCACCTCTGACAAGACATCTTGTGAATGTGGGGAATGCCAGGCCTCCACCGTGGTTCGGATTACACGTTAAACTATAGGTCCTTCATTTCATCTCACAATCACCCTACCATTACACATTAGCGTAAGTGCGTATAACCCGAACGGGTAGTAAGACGCGGTGCTAATAATAATAATAATAATAATTGACAACCAACCCATACGTATTCCTCCCGCCATTTACTTTGTCAGTCCACGTGGTCGTTTTTCTGGTCTTCCTTCGGCGATTTATAATTGCGTTAATTTACTTTTCCTGTTTCTTTTGTTTAAAAAAGTTCTTATTACTACGATAATAATGCATTACAATAGTGTTATTAAAGTGTTCATTTAGTGGCTAATAACTCTACCCCACATTACTCCCAATATTACTCCAAATATCCGAATTTTATATTATCCCACGAACCAACCTTTTCACCAATTAATTCGTATTACCGGCGTTCTACTGCAGTGCTTTTCAAACTGTGCTACACCATATTTATCTCAGGCAATTTTAGAATATTCTTGATTTGTGTTTCTTATTATAAAACAGCAGCAGTAATTAAGATTGCCATTTTTTTTTCATTTTTTTTATTTCAAATATGAATAAAGAACACTTTCCAATATCCTAGCCAGAACATGTAATGTTTTACGTTTGTTTGTCACGTTTATACTTGTAAAATTTAACTGTCTTTATTGAATGTTCATGATATTAGTGTAAAAAAGTCGTGAAGGTTCCATCCAACATGTGTGTATTCTGATACAGGAGATCCTTCGGGATAAAAAGTGTGGGAGTCCCTGTTCTACCGTACCCTTTGTACGCCCTGAGAGGTAGCAAGCTAACCTTGTTTGGTTCCACTATGGTATAGCTTATAAGTTAGGGCCATAGTGTAATATGTCAAAGTAAGACTGCTACCTTGCTTGGATCCAATATGATACAGATTATAATATAGGGCCATTGTGTAATATGTCAAAGTAATACTGCTACCTTGCTTGGATCCAATATGTTGCGGCTTATAAGATAGGGCCATAGTGTAATATGTCAAAGTAAGACTGATACTCTTCAGGTTAAACGGTGTGTACTTCCTTTAGCAAACAACATTCCGTGACTATAATGTCGACTGGAACATATCCGTAATTCACATTTCCCGCCAACTTCAGACCATAACTTCACCTTCGTTGATGAGGTAAAGATCAAAGACACAAAGTAACTATATTCTTCGTGAAACTCCCTCCAACCGACCGTTACCAATCATGCAAACAAATCATGACAACCTTCCTCCAAGTGCTCTTCTGGTTCTTGATACTGACTGGCACAGCGTCTAACCTAATGACCTCCGACCACGACATAGCAGGTAAAAATACTTGGATGACAGCCAGAAAAAAAAGGCAAAAAAAGCTCCCAAATTAATCGCCATCATAAACTAGCCATCCTAACTCATTCTCTCTCTTTTTTTTTATCAGACTGGTTGGCTTTTTTTAAAAAGGAAATTGTTTCCACCATTTTCTAGTTCGAGTTTTTTTTTGTGTATTCAAGATGGGGGAAATATTTTACCGGTGTCAGCACAAAGCTCGTGGGGATAAGTGGGGTGATGGATATTTCTCAGTCGTTTAGCTTTATTCATGTTATGAGTTGTTTTTTTTGCGAAAACCAAACAATCTGGCGATAAATGATGGTCACGTGACAATACATTCTAGCAGACGTCTTAAATGGCGCATGCGCAAGCTATATAGACTCTCCTTATACTCGCGTAGTGACGCCATACAGCATCCGATGATGATTATGACGATGACAATAATAATATGTACTTACTTTCTGAATTTACAAACAAAAAATAGTTGATAAGATAATTTATACGTTAATCAACTCCATTTGATTTGTAATGCATTCGAAGAAGTAAGCCTATGACGGAATATTTTCATCAAGTTACTTTTGTGCCGCTGAACGTGGTAAGAGATAGTTTTTAATTACCATAGTATAGGCGGAAAGGCCACAAGCAAGACATCTACGTGAACTCATAGTAAATAGTTTTAAATCATATTACAATTTTGCAAACATCACACTGTATAATCCAACAAATACATACTTTTCTCTTATGTATAGGAGCCTACACAATATACGATGTATTGATTTGATTTGATTTCCTTGTATTTTATTTATTCGAGGTATTTAACGTGCACATTTGGAACCGGCTGATTATATCAACTCACGAGAATTTCTATGAGCGAGAGTGAATGGACCTACCAATTTTTCCGGGAAGGTTATTTTCCCACACCTTCCAAGGTTATTTTATATGCCACAATCGACATGGAATTGACTTCTTTACTTCTCCTGTTAAGGAAGTTGTGCTACGGATTTTTATCGCTCGACCCCGGCTGGGTTTGAAACCACGGGTCCTGAGGCGAGAACTTTCCAAGACCAACCAGTTAGACTGTTTATTTTATTTTAGCTGCTATTTTTGTTGATCTGGACTTTCGGTAATCTTGACTTTTTTCCCCCATTTTAGTCCAGATTATCGAAGTTTTTTTCTATCCGACGTAATTATATCCTATTCTTTCTAGCGGATTAACACCGTTTATAAAAAAAAATTCATTACTTTTTTTTTAAAGTCATCAAAAGTTTTTTGATATGTTCGCAATCAAAAAAAGAGTCCCCCCCTCTACCCCTTATCCTCTCTCATTTGTGAACCCAAAACGACTTTAAGAAAAGGATCTCTTAGATATGGCTATCTATCTTGTCGCCAAGTGGACATCTTCCCCTTGTCGTGGGTTTCCCCTTTACTCTACACAAACATGCAACCCGCATTAAATTCTCACCGCTCCGAGGCCCGTTTCGTGTCGCAATCTTCTCCATTAGCCTGGATAATGTCACCTGTAAGGCTCAAGTGATGATCGGGAGATATTGTGTGGGATTCACGCACGAGTGTTTAAACTTTGCTTGGTATCAAGTGAACAGATGACACTTGTGGTGTTTTATCAAGTGTATTTAACGCTCACTTAGCGAACCGACTGTCGTGTGTATTGTTGTTGAATGTGTGGGTTGAGCACAAACTTATTATTGACTACAATTTAATTATTGTAGTCGTGTAAGTCGTATAACAAAATATATTAACTCGAGTGAATAGTAGAGTGATTTAATAGGACAAACTTCGAGCATCAAAATAAAACTTCATTTGAAACGGGAGATTCAAACCTTCAACCTCCCCTTCACCGGAAAATTAAACGAGACGAGACTGACGCCTTTTTCTGCGTGACTACCGTTACACGTAACCAGGGGTGGCCCAAAGGATTTCGTGCGCCCTAGGAAAGACTTGAAATTTTCGCCACAGCCGTAACTTATTCTCTACCGTACGTTCGTAACCCTTCCTACCAACAAGATTACCTATTGCCGCCCATTCGTGATTCATATCAAATATTTATTTGCTTGCTGTATATTATTATGATGTTTTTAATGTGTTGATAACAATACAGTGAGAGTATAACCTGATCAGGTAGTAAGACGTGGTTCATAAAAAACAAAAAATACGGTCGTTTTTTTGTCTGTCATTACTACAAATAAAATAGAATAATTATAGTAATATATAGTATAATTCACAACGCAAAATAGAAATAATAGGGCGCTAAGATACTGGGAAAAAAGTACTGTTTACTAAAACAAAATATAAATAAAAAAATATTGAAAGGGGGAAAAATATTTTCAGCGCTAGGCAAATATCCTAGATGTTTTAAAACTGGAGTGTTTCAGTTAAGGCTATAATTAGAACCAACGTGACTCAATTTGATATTAATATGGCACTAATATTTAGGGTTCTAATTCAATGGAAGACTATTCGTTTTAGACACCAATTGATGCTAACTATGCAAGATTGGACAGTAATCATTTAAAAGGACAAACGGGACGCTGGAGAGTCTAATAAAACATATTCAAAACTTGAAATATAGATTACGTGGGCCGAAATAGAGCCGACAAGATCTATACATTTTGAAAATTTGATTGACTTGTTAGCAGAATCCAAAAGTCTGAAAAAAAACAATTTTTTATTATTCTAGTTAAATTATTATAATAATTATTTTTATTGACCCGGATACATTTTTAGAAATAACTAAAATCAGTACACGTTCAATTTATATATTTCAGTTTGTAAAAAAAAAAAATTATAAATTCTAGTACGTGTAAAATTTACTTGCAAACCACTGAAAAAATATATCATAATAACACAATTATAGCATTTACAACTTAGATAATGAACGCTGAAATCAGCAGCAATAATGTAATGTAAAAACTACACAAACACTCGTTCACTACAAAAATGTCATGAGCAATAATATAAGATACCAGTACCAGGCCACCATTTTACATCTCATTTAATATGTTCTGAAACATCCTTTCTTTTCTTCCTTTTCTCTTAATATTTTCGCAAGCTTTTAATTCAATTTCAAAGTGATGCGCTTACGAAGCGACCTCAAATGTCATAAAACACTAACTAGGATTACTTTGTTAATCAATTTTGTTCTTAAAAGTATATTTTTAATTTTTGATAATGTTATTCCTTTATTGATAAAAAATTAAAAGATTGTTTAGTTTAAATATTTCTTCAACTCTTGCATAATTTTACATACACACATACATACATATATACATACATGCACTCATACATACATACATACATACATACATACATGCATGCACTCATACATACATACATACATACATATATACATTCGTATATACATACATACATATATACATTCGTATATACATACACACATACATACATACATATATACATACATATTATATACATTCGTATATACATACATACATATTATATACATTCGTATATACATACATACATACACACATACATACATATATACATACACACATACATACATATATACATACACACATACATATATACATACACACATACATACATACATTCGTACGTACATACATACATACATACATACATACACACATAATCACGCCATTCCGTTACAGAGTAGGAAAGAAACTGTGCATATAGCTCAAAAAACAACTCCATACTTAATCCTCACTAACTTTCTCCACACTTCCCTATCCTAACATACTCCCTTCGCTTCAACAACATCCTTTCTACACTTAAAAATTATGTTGGAATGCACCCTCAGGACCTTTGTGCCCTAGCAACCATCTCAGCTACTACTGGAGTATGACGTAAACGGGCTGTAAGACACGTTGCTAAAAAAAAACTTCATAAAGATTTAACAAGTCCCGGAATTTAGAAGTTCATCTCTTGAAAGGTCCAATAAAAACATTTTGTTTGTCTTTTCATTTCTAGATACCAAACGTAGAATTCCTGTGAATCCCCCATAAAGTGAGATTCACACTCACATGACGGTGCGCCGACTGTGTCGTGTTGCGAACAATCTCGAACAGTTCATTCCCAGATGAACTACCCTTGTAAGACCACGGTGTTAGACGAGAAATATTTTTAATTAAGAGAAAAATTTATCAGATTTTAGTTCAGCCTTTACAGATATTCAAGAACTATTGAGGCCACCATGTGAAGAAAATTTATGTTTTTACTAAAGTAGTATTTTATTTATTTTGACAACAAAATAAGTTTTGCTATAAAAACTGCAAAAAGACTGCCCTTAGCTAGCCTTCCCTACTGCCCACCTTAAATGGAGACTCAAAGGGATAACCTTAGCAGCGCAGAGGGCTGATAGGATCTGTAGTCCGTTCTCAAAGCCGATCAAACCTTTCAACAGGATCTAATTCTCTCTCTACTTGCCCGTCTCTTAAAACCTCCATCTTCTTTCTGCGTTTATCTGAAAACATCGCTCCAGAGGGCAAAGGTCAACCCTTGCTTTTTACAGCTGATAAGATACGTCCTCCAATCCTCACGTGAGAGGCGGAATCTTTAAGGGATGGACCTGATCGATTTGATTTTGTCCTGCGCTGTTAGTGCTTAAGGTGGGAGTGTATGGAGAGCGAGTTAAAGTAAGTAAGGGTGTCCTGTGATCAATTTTATTTTTTCTAATTTAAAAAAGTTTCCCATCAAACGCTACTATACCTATGGCAGATGTTCAAGAGATGTTGAGATCGCCATGTGTAGAAAATTAAATTCTACGTTTCTACTATTATTATTATTATTAGCACCGCGTCTTACTACCCGTTCGGGTTATACGCACTTACGCTAATGTGTAATGGTAGGGTGATTGTGAGATGAAATGAAGGACCTACAGTTTAACGTGGAATCCGAACCACGGTGGAGGCCTGGCATTCCCCACATTCACAAGATGTCTTGTCAGAGGTGAAGGAAGGGTTTGGTAATCAGATAAATCTTTGCCGGGACCGAGGATTGAACCCCGGCCGCCAGCACAGAAGTCTGACACCTTACCCCTAGACCACCAGGTCTCCCTACGTTTCTACTAAAGCAACACTTTATTTATTTAGCAGGTAAAAGTTTTTTGGTACAAAAACTGCAAAAATACTGCTCTTAATACGCCCCTACCATCCCACATTAAAGTTCTAGAATACATACATGCCAGAAACCTTGTGACTTTATAACGTTCGTGGACAGAGCTATATTTCAGTAGGAGAACAAACAGGTGAAGAGGAAAATATGATATCATTACAATTTGTGTTTTCATCCCCCCCAATTAAGAGTGTGCACCACATGCCAATCAACCTGTGATACAGTCGGCTAGAAATTGTAAATTTACACGAACACTTTTGCACGTGGATCATTTCTGATTAAACATTAATCTAAATAAAGAGTCAATAGAAGTTCCTAATACAAAACATTGTTGAAATATTAAATGGTATTTGGATAAAAACTGCAATGATAAGGCTATTTTTGAACATTTAAAAGTGGCTTCACAGATAATCAGTGTGCACAAATCTTAATCATGTCGTAATAGGGACATACTGTAGCTATTAACAAGAAACTGTGTCGCTCTGTGCCCTAGCGTCACCGCAAAAAATGTCTAGTAATCATTCAAATGCGGATGCACTGCACACATTTCTGGCATATCGTAGGTCGTTTTTCTCTTACCTTTTACTCCAATACCTCGCGCTCGCACACACAAACGCAAATGCTAGCCGGGAGCTGAGTTGGGCCGTCTATGATGAACGCTTTTAAATGACAGCGTTTTAATCACATATATCCATTCTACGCTCCTATATCAGTTGCCTTTCGTTTCCTGGGCATTTAGCCCTTGATTGTCAACAGAAACTTGGCGATTTTTTTAAGAACTTCATAGTGAAAAATATGCACTATTAAACTAATTTTATGAGTCTACATAATTAAAGACCAAGCTCATGTAGTGTTGAAGGTCTTATCAATATTTAACTTAAGTAAAATATCTGATGTACAATGTCTCAGATACTTAGGTAGTCCTCTTATGAATATTAAAAACTAAAGGAATGTGTCAAAAATATGTATTTAAAAAAAAAGTACTTTATTGAACATCTTCCTGATAAGAGTATTTCAAACTACAAACTAGGATATTGAAACAAGCATTAGTGGGTGGGCAAGAGGACTACAAGTTAAGCTCTTCTAGTTTGTCACTGTCAGCTATGGGAAGGTCGTGGCTTGAATCCACGTTGAGTGTACTGGAGGGTGGTTTTCTTTAAATGGTTTATCCAATCTTCCTCCACGCAAATGCGGGTGTATTTCCTCTAAATTCAACCTTATTCATTTCTAACCCATTAGTGTGAATAAGCGTTCAGCCCAAATGGGTAGTAAGACGAGATACAGACAAAAAACATTAATATAGGTAAACTTTTATAAATTTTTTTCATCGGCGCAATTTAAGGCCGATTCACACAGAACGCTAAGCTAAGATTTGCTCTGCTAACTCTTCGAAAAATAGCGGAGCATGTATTTAAATAAGTCGGGTCACACAGAAAGCTAAGCTAAGCCTTGCTACACCACGCTGTTTTTACGATTTTTCCATCTTCCATCTTGATCCATCTTACGTTGCGCATGCGCAAAACGCAACTTGGGCTCCGTGTTAAACAGACTCTGTGCTGGTTTGGTGAAAATAACTAAAGAAGTGTTGAAGTTTTGTTTTCAGTTTGTTTCGCGTGTATTTAAGTAATATTATATTTAGCTTTTATATTTAATAAAAGTGTTTATATTAAAATGGAAGCGTTAATTGAACAAGTCAAACTTCCAACTCCTAAATTTTCTTCATCTTTCAAAACAGGTGCTAAAAGCAGCATGATTTCTTCCTCAATACTATCACCTGAACTTAAACAAGACAATTGGGAGAACGCCATCATAACTAAACTTCACTGGAGTAGACCAGAATAAAAAAAGGAATTCGGGAGTGAAAAGAGGGACCATTGCTTAGCTTAACTTAGCAATGAGTATGAAACCAAATTGACAAAGTCTTAGCAGAGGACAGCAAAGCACAGAATATCTTAGCATTCGGTGTGTATCGGCCTTTATAGTTATTTTGTGGCAAAAGAGGACCCTAAAAATTACATTGCCTGAGGTCTCTAGAATTATTCGGGTGACCCCGCGCTTAAAAAACAACCGTCGTATTATTTGATTGAATTCAACTTCAGGAGAGAATGAAAATATCGGGCAATGCAAGGTGTCTTAGTATCAGTTTGGGCTGTACGCGCATATACCTCTTTCTTTATATAAATCCGGCTCGCTCGAGCTATACATAGTAAAAGTATCATAATCCGTTACCTAATGCTTCGGCAGAACCGGTAGTCTGGCATGCATAGCCTTCACAACTCCTCCCCTCGTCTTTTTTTTTTTTTCACACCAGCACCATTCGTCCTCCGGTCAATCTTTGTTTACATTTGTAATATTTTGTGTTCTTCTGTATTAGCTTGTTCGTAAATGTGTATCTTGCATTAAAAATCCGACATCACCGTAGTCATGAACGTGCCGGATTTTCTGACTTTCACTGTGTGTGTGTGTGTGTGTGTGTGTGTGTGTGTGTGTGTGTGTGTGTGTGTGTGTGTGTGTGTGTGTGT
>CABFOV010001518.1:71113-101582 GCA_902141375.1 Timema poppense
GTGTGTGTGTGTGTGTGTGTGTATAAATACACATACACAGTTTGTACCGTAACATGTGGGACCCACTTCAGTGGTGAACAAGAGACCACAAAAATAATAGCATCATAAGAAGTTCTCAAAATGGTCAACCTTGGCCTGAATGCAATGCAATGTATTTTTGAAAGAGTGCGGCATTCTACGACATGAAGACTTAAACTAAATATATCCACTGGAGCCATATTTTATTTATCTTGCCTCCCTTGCACCGCCTTACCTCCTGGTGGTAGTGGTGACATGGGCAACGATATACTGGCTGGCAAGGCAGTCTCTAGAGTAGGGATACTGGTTTCTAGGAATAGTATAAGCGTGCTCATGGTAGGACTGATCAACGGTTATACTTGTGGTATACTGGCTAAAATATGTCAATGCCTGTGATCTTGTCTACTCTAAACTAATTACTAAAATAAACTGTACAATATTAACCTCTGATGACCAAAGCTCTAATAAGTAGCTGAGATTAAAACTTAAGAGCACATCTGTTGACAAGCTGGCGAGAATATGGACTATTGTAATGTGAAATGTAAGAGGAGTGTGTGGTAAAACGAATGTACTGTTAGAGGAAATAATTGGAAGAAAAAGTGATATTCTGTGTTTATGTGAAACCAAGCGGAAAGGGAAATCTGTTTTGATGACAAGTGATGATAGCCTGGCACTGTGGTCAGGTGTAGAGGAATGGGTTAGGGGAAGTCAAGGAATAGGATTAATCCAGTCCAAAATCTAAGCTGTTTGTGAGAAGGTTGGTGTCATCTAGATTTCAATGGGTACGTATGAAAATAGGCATTAGGAGATTTAAGATAGTTGCTGGTTATGCTCCGGTGGAGGGTGAAGACGAGAATGTGAGAGCGAAGTTTTGGAATGAGCTCAATGAATTCTTGAATGCGTGCTAGCCGAGTGAAAGCATTATCTTGTTAGGGGATGTGAATGGATGGAGAGAATTCAGAGAAAGTGTAAAGAAGGTATGGTCATGTAAGGGTAAACGAAAATGGTAATTAATTAGTCTGTGTTTATAAAAAGGTTTATTTGTGCTAAACAACACATGATTTAAGCACACAAATTCACTTGTATGCATGACAAAGGGGTGATTCAAGAACAATGATTGACTTCTTGGTGTATGATAAGAGACTTAGAAGTTTTGTAAAAAATATTATAGATCTGAGTGGAGCTGAATGTAGAACGGATCACTTCATAATGATCTTATTATTTGAATTAGGAAGGAATTTTGTGAGGAAGCAGCTCAATAGCATTAAGCAAGTAAGAATGAAAGTGGAAATGTTGCAGGATAAAAGTGGGAAAGTGCAATATGAATGCAATATGGGGGAAAAATTAAATTTACAAGCGCATGAAAGGAAAGTCTAAATAAATGAAATGATATGTAAAGTACTTGGAACAGAATAAAAGAGGCTGTAGTTGAGGGCATAAAAAATATGTGTGGATATGTGTGGTGATAAACTTAAAAAGTGGTGCATGGTGAAATTAACAGGTGAAAGAAGCTGTGAGAGAAAATAGAAGCATACAAACGAATGATTTATGTGAAGAGTGAAACAGAGCGTAAGAGGTTGTGTGATATGTACAAAGAGAAAAATATGTCTGCAAAGAAAGTAGTAAAGTATAGTAGAGAGTAGATTAGATTAAAAGAAGGAGAATAACGCAGAATAAGTTTGAAGGAAATAAGAAGCTGTTCTGGAAGTGGGTAAAGGGAACTAAACAATAAGTTCAATGAAATACCTATGGCATTCAGAATGAACATTGTGAGATTATTTGGGATGCAAACAGTATTAGAGAGCAATGATGGGAGTATTTTGAGCAATTGTATGTTGATAACATAGAGGAAGAATCAGAAAATAGGGAACATGTTATGTAAAGTAAAAGAACAACCAGGCTGAGGTGTTAAAAGCAATGAAAGTGGTTAAAGAATGGCAAAACTGCTGGCGTAGATGGTATCACAAGTGAAATGTTTAAGTGTAAGGGTATGGTACTGATTGCAAGATTGCGTGAGTTTTTCAATGTGTGTGATGGGATTTAGAATGTTCCTAATGACTGGAAGAATGCTATCACTGTTACTTTGTGCAAAGGCAAAGGCAGTAAGGGTGAATAAAATAATTATAGGGCAATTAATTAATTTTTGAGTATTCCAGGCAAAGTTTTTGGGGTAGGTTTTAATATATAAGATGAGTGAACAAACTGTGGACAAGAGTCGGTATATGTAATGTGATTTCATGCCAGGGAGAGGTTGCATGAACCAGATATTTTAGTTGCAACAAGTGATTAATAAAGGTATGGCAGTAAGGAAGAAAGTTTATTGTGAACTCGTTTATCTGTAAAAAGCGTGCGATCGGGTGAATAAGTATATGTGTTGGAATGTTTTAAGAAAGTGTGGTGTGGATGCATGGTTAGTAAATGCAATTATAGTGGTGTATCATGGAAGTAAATCGTGCATTATGGTGGATAGAGCTTTAAGCTAATGGTTCGACATTGAACAGAGTGCTAGACAAGGTTGTGTTATCTCCCTATGGCTGTTTAATGCACTCATGGCAAAATGTATGAGAGATGATTGTATATGAGGACGCGGTTGAAGTACAAATGACCAATGTGAATGTAAGAGTGCTTTTATATGAAGATGATGCCGTATTAATGGCTGAGGATGAAAGTGACTTGTAGAATGCATTAAATCTTTTGAGTGTTTGATAAGGACGGACCAAGAAATGATTATCAGCTTAGTATAAATGGAAAATTGTTAGACCAGGTGAATGATTTTGTGTACCTTGCAGAATGTTCTATAAAAATGGAAGGATAGATGGTGAAATCGACAGATGGGTGAATGCATCTTGGAGATTAGTTGGATGCATGTGGACTATTGCAAAGAATGAAGTAGTACCGAAAAATACAGAGACGGCAGTATATAAAAGTGTGTCAATGCCAACATTTTTTGGGGTGTGTGGAGGGTTTTCCAGCATAACCACAAGAGCAGAGTGAATGCGGCTGTAATGAGACATCTAATTAGTTTATTTGGAAAAACTCGTATACATAGTTGGTAATGAATGGGTGCTGAAGGATTGCGATTTGAAAGGAGAGTCCAATAGGTCGATGGGAAACAAGTGTCTTATGTTGGTTTGGGGGTGTCGAGAGTATGAGTGTGGATTGAGTCACGAAAATACAATGGAAGTGTGTGTTGATCAAAATGAAGAGGTAGGCCATGTAAGACATGGTTAATTGTTGTAGACGAATTTGTGAAAAGAGGAACATTACGATTTTTAAGAATAAACTAATATGTATGACTCGGTGTATGGATGTTTTTGAAGCGAAGTGAATCTGAAAGGATAGGGAATTGCGGAGAAAGTTAGTGAGGATGGATTAAGTATGGTATTGTTTTTATAGCTTTATGTACAGTTTGTTGCCTACCTCATAAGGGAACGGTGTGATTAGATATGTATGTATGTATGTATGTATGTATGTATGTATGTATGTATGTATGTATGTATGTATGTATGTATGATATGTATGTAAAAAAGTTGTGTTATAAAAAATTCAAAATAATGACCTTAACTCACGTTTCCTTCCATCTCATCTTAACTTGGCAAATTTATGACGGACATTCCTTTCTTATACCTTACCCTGCTCTGTAATACTTCTTAAGGTCCGAGCTTCCCTTTATTACTATTTATATTCTCAAAACTGAAATGCCGTTAGGTTTAGGCTCAGACACATTAAATTGTTCATCCTCGAAACATTTTGAAGGAAGAAGAAAACTTCTATACATTATGAGCATATTTGAAATATTTCTCCAAATATAAACATTTTCAGCGTACAATCATTTTTAGAACATTTACTAAACCTTAACACCGACTAATGATTGGTTTTCATCAATGTAAGCTTAGATAAACTCAGAAATGTCTGCATAAAATGAAGGGTACAGGGGAAAAGGGGGGAATCCAAAGTGTGTTAGTGCTGCCATCTGTTAGACAATAATGATAGCTTTATAACGCACTTTAGATTATGGTTAAAAGAGGTATGTCATTTTTAAATTAATTATAAAAATGTATTTGTTTGGGTCCTTATGGGGCTTAGAATATATAAGTTGTCCTGACAACTGTGTGTATTGTGACTTTCCCCCTTTTCACCTTGTACCCTTCAAATAATAATGCATTGACTGCCAATGTATAGTGTGCATAGCTCTTTTCTCTATCTAAACCTTTCCTCTTATCTAGATGCTTTTAATGGATCATTTAAAAACTACTCTTAAAGGATAATTTGAAAATTAAAGGTATTTTAATGTGACATCAAAAACTTTATCTTCGACTTCAGCTTCGTCTTTGATTTGCTTCGCATTTAAAAGGCGACCTTTAAACGCCCTTATTCTTTTAAATTATTTTAGCACTGCGTCTTACTAACTGTTCAGACAATACGCATATATAGTAATCGCGCCAGTGCGTTAAGGATGAGGAAGGTTGAATTTAGAGGAACTGTACCTGCACTCGCTTGAAATGAGAGTGGAAAACCATTTTTTTTTTTAAACCTTCAGTACCTTCGATTGGGATTTGAATCTCGATATCCCCGTGATTGGCAGTCCAGGCATGTTTAACGTTGTCTTTATTTTTTAAACTCTATTTTATTGTCCATGTTCATAGAAACCAGCTTTAAATCAGCCTAAAACCCCAATCACTGTTTCTCTCGGTAAAAGAAAACGACATAATGAAGGAGATTGGTGTGACGTTGAAAAAAAATCTTATTAATTCTTTTTTTTTTTCGTTGATCCAATATTTTTTATAAATTCATGATTTTAACTTGATAACATTTTCTAAAAAGAGCATTACTTGCAATCTGAATTGAAATATGAAATGCACAACATATTATATTATTTATGAAAGGGTGAATTATTAAGGAGATTAATTTAAAGTTTTATAATTGAAATTGCAACTATAAAATGGAATATGGCTTGAACTTTGTTTTTTGTGACATTATATTTTGTACATGTTTAATATGTTTATGTCTTACATACAGACAAGTATTCTTTTATTTATGGTATTTAAGGTTAGTGTTTAGGGAACGTGAGAAAAAGGCAATGTTTTTGAAATGTTTATAGCAAAACATATTTTTGGCCAAAATAAATAAAATATTGCTTCAGTAGAAACATAGAGTATAATTTTCTTCACATGGTGATATCAACAGTTGGTGAATATCTGTCATGAGCATAGGGACATTAGTTAAGACATTTTTTAAATGAAGAGAAAAAAATGTTAGGAAATTCCAGGATACTCTTGAAAGATATTCCACTACTGTTGATATCACCATATGGAGAAAATTAATCTCTATGATTTTCAAAAAAAGTTTTACAATATAAACTGAAAGAGCAATTCCCTTTATCGTGTCACCTACACTCTAACCTTAACGTGTACTTTCTAAACGCACTGACTATAAACTACCTGCATGCGAATTTACTGATTAACCTTGTACTAGAATAAATAAGAAACCCGGGCCGACAATTCACTAATGATACATTTTAGACCATGCCAAGAATCGAGCCCTAAGCCCTTTGTTTTTTTAGGTACACGCAATCTATAACTATTAATCATTAGAGTCGTACACAGATGAGAATTGGCTCTAATTCAACTTTCTTGCTTATCCAAGTCATAGGCTTTGTATAGTAGGTTTATTGTAGGGAAAAACTTTTAGAAAATGCAAGCATATTTTTTTGCTGTCAATCTTGCTAGCGTTTAGTGTATTATTAGTATTATTTTATATATAATACTATATATATTGATAATATTTTAAGTGACAAATGTGGATAACATAGCTTGACGTATAAATATGTTAAAATAGATCGAGTAGCTTTTATATCTGTCAGAGAAACCCCTTCCTATTAAAATTCGAATGTAACAGTTAAATATAACCAGATTGACTTAAGAAGAACCTGATCCATTACTTCAGAAAGATAATAACTATACTTTAATGTATTCATACGTCAAGCTACGTGCTCTAAAGCTGACCCGCCCGACAGCTGATACTGCCAATCTTTAAAACTGTAAGACCTTGCGTCAATGCTGAATAGTCTACTTTTTATTTTTTACGTCTGCAAAAGTTTATTTCTATGGCAATCCGACTATACGCCGCTGGTAACAAGGGTTGTAATAAAAACGATAATAATAATGATAATTATATTAATATTCATTTGAAGCTGTGTAATTAGGGGATTCCAGGTGTTATGCATTGGTTCCCGATACTAATGACGGTCATTAAAATCCCTACTACCGTGCCTCCCATAACGCAAATGCTCGTTACGGGGTTCAATAAAATAAAATAAGAGCGGGAATGGACCCTTGATTTCAGACTGTGCTAACTTATGACACGGTTAATGCGCTACAAATACCGAGCTGCAGTTATTCGTACTTGTGAGATAATAGATCACATAGAGCGGGAAGAATTTGTTTTTAACTACTCTCAAAATAAGGTTTTATTAAGAAAGGGAATCATATCAGTGGGCACGCGAGCCGAAGCGCTACTTTATTCTTGTTGTTGTTTTTTTGTTGGTGACGGGGGAGTTGGTGCTCAAACCCCCACCAAGTATTCCTATGCTATTTATTTTCCTAAGGGAACTTTCACTCTTCCACCACGTAAATGTGGCTACATTTCCTCCCTACACCTTTAACGTTAATATGCAGAGGTTAGCTAGTCTGAACAAGTAGTAAGAGGTGTTGCTAAGAAATTGCCTCATAGACACAACAACTCATTAAAAAACAATATTTTTGTTCAAGACAAGGTCATTAATACATCTAGGTCAAGCCGAGTGAGTTCACCTGAGTTTCTTAGAGCCTTGTTTAAAATGAACACGAGCTGGCTCAAATCTCCCTTTTCTCAAATTCGAATCATTTCATTTACCTTTGATTCCCCGAATATCTAGTTTTAATTTCAAATCTTACAAAAAATGATAAACATAGCAGGTCTCAACTTTCCCACGTTGACATGATTTCTTATTTTCTTCCATTTCAATGTTGTTCACATTAACGGTAAACTACGAATCTGGGGGTCTGGTTGCTAGGATTTTTTCCCCTATAGTGATATTGGGCTAAGCCTCGAGTAAGCGCGGGTGTGCGACTAGGCATTTTACACTTCGAGTCTAGTTCAAATCTAGTTTGAAGAAAAACGAGTTTTTTTTCGAGTTCGAGTAAAATAAATAAAGCAATATTAATATTAGAATTATTTAAAATTGAACTTTTATAATAGATCCATTTATATATCATAAATACAGATATAATTTATTTATAATGAAACATTTTTTAAGGAAAAGTTATATCTAATTAAAAAAAAAAGAAATATTGAGGAAATCAATTTGCTTACCTATAAATAGAATAAAATTAATTAAAGTAAGAATTTTCAAGGAAAAAATCAAAAATTCCGAGTACACACAGTTTTTGAGTCTTGTAAAAATCTTCAAGTCGAGTTCAAGCATCTTTTAAAACTTGACTTGAACTCGAATTTTCGATTACTCACACACCAATAATTATAAATTACTTTAAATATTATTTTTTATTTGAAATTTTGGTAAAATAATTATTTTCTTTTAAAAATCTTGAGTATTGAATTTTTTCGAATCCTTAAAGTATCGAATATTCCTAAGGATTCGAAGACTTTGTCCTAAAATTGAACACATCACTCCATGAATCCATAGATGATGAACCAGGACAGGTTTCACCGGTGTACTGAGGTAGTACCTGCTTGTAGCTTCACCTAATGGTACAGGACGAGCAGAGTGTGTCACTTACTGAGACGGTATTCGCCTGGATATGGTGTGGTGAACACCCCTTTCTCAAAATTATGAATGTTATTGAGTAACCATCTAATTCAGACAGGAAGGAACTTTTTTTTTTACAGTTATAAAAGTTACTAAAACAGTATTCATTCGTTAAGTCATGTTATCTGCAGCGGTCACTTTTAATATATATTATCAATACATATAAAATAACAATATTAATATAGTAAATTGTTATAAATTTTAAACACCAACAAAATTTGTATTTTCTAAAAAAGGTCCTTATCAGAATCCACCTGTGTTCTGTGCGGGTTGCGTGTTCTTGGCGGGAAAGGGGTGTTGTAGTGCAGGCCGGGTAGTCGAGAGAGGGGTGAAGGAGGTTGGGGGGGAGAGAGGGGAGGATGCATGATAGGGGGAAGCGAGAGGAATCATTGATCGAGTCCTCGTTGCGCAGGGGTCTGTGGTCCAAAACTGCTCCGTGCGAGAGGCTGCTAGCTCTAGATTTCACATTCTCTCTCTCTGTCTCTCTCATACACAAACACCCTTTAAGGATCCTCACGCTTCACACGTTCTTAATCTCTTTTGTCCTTAATTTCTGATTCCATTTTTTGGTGGTGTTTAGTCTTGAATTTATTTTTAGTTCTAATTTTGTTTTGTGCTCTCCTTCTATTGCTTGGATTCCCTTGTCTCTTTTTTATCACTATCTTCACTTTTGCTCTATACGTTCTTTTTATTTATGTATTACTCTATCAACTTTTTCTTTGTATTTATATTTTTGTGTTTTCATCTTTTTTCTATATAATATCTAATACCAAAGATAATATTTTATATATCAATACCGTAATTATCTTACATTTTTATTTACCTGTCTCTCTTTGTTTTGTTTTCTAAGTTTCCCTCTTCTCTCTTTATTTGGCTTTGCTTACCGCTAAGTTTTTTTTCCCCTCTCTTATTTATGTACCCTAGTTTTTCCCCCTTTCTAAAATAATCTTCTCTCTTTCTCTTTGATATGCTCTTCCCCTACCTTTTCGGGGCTCGTTGGAAATGTATGTAGGTCAACAGTTCGTTCCGTGACCTACTTAGAGAAAGGTCATCATAGCCTTGAACCCAGCGACCCTGCCTTTGAATTCGAAAATGTGTCCGTCTAATAATATACTCATACTTTATATTTTAAAATGATTCTATTACCTTTGCTTATCTCATTAAAAATAATAAAGTACATAAACAGCCTATATATTATTAAGAACCACACCAAGTATGGCTGCAGATTGGAGGAATGGAAATTATCTATAACATTTTGATATATTTATCATTAATAACTCATCACAAAGTATATATCGAAAACTACGATATATTGATCATATTATATCGATACATTGGTTGTTTACCATATATATATATATATATTGAATTGCATTTGGTCTGGGGAAATGTAAAAGCGGTATTAATATAGCTGCTGTTTTGTAATGCCATTATTCGCCTCTATTAATTTTTTAAATGTTTTATTTGACTGTTGTAAATAGCAGACAGATTTAGTAAAAAAAAATTAGGAAAAAATTGGCTCATTTAGTAAAAATAGATTAAAAAAAATTGTCAATTGATTTTATTCACGATCCTTGTAAAAAGTATATTGAAATCTTGGTCGGATACTAAAAAAACTATAAAAACACATACCGATGTCTTTGTATATAAATCGATTTTGATATCGACACATCGTTGACATTCCTACCTAGATCTACCTTCACGTATTTATACGTCAAGTCATGTGATCTGCAGCTGTCACTTTTGATAGATATTGTCGGTGACCTGGCGGTCTAGGGGTAAGGTGTCAGACTTCTATGCTGGCGGCCGGGGTTCAATCCCAGGTCCCGGCAAAGATTTATCTGATTACCAAACCCTTCCTTCACCTCTGACAAGACATCTTGTGAATGTGGGGAATGCCAGACCTCCACCATGGTTCGGATTCCACGTTAAACTGTAGGTCCTTCATTTCATCTCACAATCACCCTACCATTACACATTAGCGTAAGTGCGTATAACCCGAACGGGTAGTAAGACGCGGTGCTAATAATAATAATAATAATAATGATAGATATTATCATTACATAATTTAAATTAACCTCTGTATAATTTACGTTAGTCGTTGAGTGTATGGATGTAGTGACAGGGTCCCGATTCCATGCATAAAGTGGTATATATATATATTTAAAAAATATATGAATTTGCACAAAAATCCCAAAACTTCTAAACGAGTTTTACTACAAACTCTATGACGAACAATATACTGTCAAGCGATCAGGTATTGACCTTGGCGATTTTTTGCCTAGGAACAATGACTGCTATAAATAATATAGTGAAATATTATTGATGTTGATTGCAAAAAAAAGAAGTTTTTAATATCTAAAAGGTTTCTTTTTACCGTGTTCTTTACTCTCGGGAATGAGACAGAGTTCGTCACGATATCGGTCAAGTTGCTGTTGAAATAAATAATCAAAGTGGATGTTAAAACTCTCTCGGGAAATGGCTCATCGGGAATATGTGAGGGGGTTGGAGGGATTCTTTTAAACAAAATTAAGGTTGGTTTGGTTTGGCCAAAAATATTGTTTTTTAAAAAAAAGTACAGCGTTTTACTACCCGTTTACAAATAAATATACTAATTAAGCTAATGTGTATGCTGATGAGGAAGGTCGAATTAGAGGCGTAACTAGAATTGAGGGCACCCAAGGCAAGTAAAAAAATGGCGCAAATTTCGGATGAATTCTTATAATGGTACTCAAACTTGTCACTCATTTTAATAGGCTACTGGGTTGCAAAGTAATAATAATAAAGTATATATTTTATTGTTAAACAGTTGAAACTACTGGTATTGATAATAAATGTGGCGCCCAGGCCACGCGCTCCACCTGCTTCACCTAAGTTACGCCACTAGAATACAGTAAAAAGTGTACCAACATTTGCGTGGAGGGAAGGGTCTAAAATCACTCGGGGAAAACCACCCTTATTACACGCAACAGGGATTTGATCCCCGATCTCCTCATCACTGACAGCCTAGTCTATTGCCAGAGTGACGCCCACTGGCTCAGATCGAAACGGAACGAATCGTTTCATCAGGGAGGGAATATTTTTAAGGATTCCGAAAATATGCGCATATGGCCTCAGTACTGGAATATTACTTCATCCCCTACTCTAGCGCTGAGCTATACACACCTGTTGGTTTCATGTTTTCTCATATCTTGTTCATTAAGTTGTATTAGTTCACAAAACATTTTCATAACACATCTTAACGTATTGAGAGAAAAAAATAATGTCACATATCAAGTGAGAGAATGAAGGGTAGTATTTCCCTTCTGTCTTCCGTGATGCATTTATGTTGTGCGCCCAAAGATATTTTGAAGCTGCTTCTTCCTCCTCTTCATCGGTGGTAAGGAACAGAGAAACCACCACTACCGCCTCTTCATTAGCAGCAAGGCACGGGATAACCTACAATGCCTCAGTCTTCATCGGCAGCCAGGCACAGGTAAATCACCATTGCCTCCTATTCATTGGCGTCAAGGCGCAGAGCATCCAGTCGTGCCCCTTATTCATCAGAAACAAAACACTGAGCAACCAGCATTGCCTCCTCATCGGCAGCAAGGCACAGAGAACCCACCATTGCTTCCTCTTAATCAGCAGCAAGGCACATATCAACCAGTATTGCCTCAATTGGCATCAAGGCGCAGAATAACCAGCCTTGCCCCTTATTCATCAGAAACAAAATACTGAGCAACCAGCATTGCCTCCTCACTGGCAGCAAGGCACAGAGCAACCACCATAGCTTCCTCTTAATCAGCAGCAAGGCACAGAGCAACCAGTATTGCCTCATTGGCAGCAAGGTACAGAGCATCCACCATTGCCTCCTCTTAATCAGCAGCAAGCACCATTGTCTCATCTATGTAGCCTCTTTAGTTGCTGCCTTCCGACTGATGTGAATTCCAAACGCCGGTTCACCAATGTGCAGACAATACTCGTTTCCCTTCGTGGGTTTACAATTCCAACAGTTCCGATTTGTTTCGATCCAATTTAGAGTGCGGCAAGCTTTAGACAATGCGACCTACGAAGCGGGTTATAAATAATGTTGAATTTCACTTCAGTAGATGCTTTCAGTTTAATTTCCTACGAGTGCTGAGCTCAGCAATTCTTGAATATCTGTCATGAACATAATTGCATTTTATGATACACTTTTCAAATTAATATAAAAGGTTCAAATTGCGCAATGCCCATGACATCTTCAAAAACTTCTTTATATTATCAGGTGTAGAAAATTAACCTAAACATATCAAACCCGCTTCAGTAGCCGAATGGTCTAAGGCGTCCTTGTCGTGCTAAACAGCCCCCGGACGAATCTCTATAACTTAAAAACGGCTACACCTACCGAGCTGAAATTTCACAGAGGCATAAGTCAGACGTTCGGAAAACTTATGGGTTAGTTAAATTATTTATACCGCTTAATCTAAAACACCAATCCCACTCCCCGCCCCCTCCCGCCCTCAGGCTTATCTCCAGAACCTATGGGGAGAGGGGGTAACCTAAATTTACCTATATAACTTCAATATTTAAATGCCCATAAAAAACTGTATTCATTTATAAATCAAGACACTGTTACATTCTAGTTACTGACACACGACACATTGAGCCTGATAAACCATTAGTTTTTTATTTTATTAAAGCTTGTGCATAATCCTTGAAAATGTATTTGAGGTTGAAGAAAATGTTTAAATAAGATTAAATATAGCTGAAAAATATATTTAATTTTATTGAAGCATGTAGTCCAGTGGACGACTACAAGTTAAGGTGGGATGAAGGGGTACTTGAGTTGGGGGCAGTATTTTTGAAGTTACTATAACGACATTAATTTTGCCCAAAATAATTAAATGTTGATTCAGTAGATATATTTTATTTTATTTTCTACACATGGTAATCTCGACAGTTCTTAAACTTTTCAAATGAAAATAATAAGTCTTGATCGAGTTCTACGATGCTCATGACGAATAATAAAAAAACTGTTGAAGCTACTATGCGTATAAAATTGAACTTAACATATTTACTTGAGTAATATTGTATTCATTTTCTCCAGAAATGTTTTTGTCATAAAAAACCGTAAAACAACTTACCTTAACTCGCGTTCCATTCCAGTTCACCTTAGGGTATATTTCCTTACAGGCGTAACCCGCGTGCTACCACCGCAGTGCGGCCGTCGCAAGGGACCGCTACCCGTGCTGAGTCATGTAATCATTCTCCTTGCAGGCGACCGCCGCTGACGTCAGCCGTCGACGCCTGTGTCCTCAGTTACCATATACTGTTGTTCTGGTAAAGGTACGCACCCGTGGAAGCTACGCCGCATACTTTTCAGAAAGCGCTTTTCAAGAGACAAGGTCAAACACTGAAATGTTAGCCAATAAAAGATTATCCAGATCCCTGCTCGTCTATTAAACCGTTTCTATCGACTAATGTACGCTTAGTTTACCCTGAGAAGTTGCAGTCTTACCTTAATTGATTATACTATGACCCTAGCGGGAAATAACCTGCGTTTTCCGGGGGAAATGTGTAGGGTGTCCCAAATAAAACCGGCCTTAAACTCACTTTTATTTCAAAGTATGTGTTCGAGATATGTGCACCACCTGCCCCTATGTTAGAGTTCCACACGCCGACGAGTAAACATTTATTTATTGAAACTATGCATGGCGGCAGGTGGCGCATATTTCAAGCACAGGCTTTGAAACCCTGTGCGTTTTGGGCCGTATTTTTTATTTGGGACACCCTGTATTTAAATTGATTTACTTTTGACAAGGGTTTCAGTCAATTAAAAAATATATATAATAATAATAATAATAAAAATCCTGCGTCTAGGTGCACACGTTCGTGCACAGGGACTACTCATTTTTAAATATCAGACTTTTGCTTGCGGTAGATATCGTGCAATTCTCTTGACAGACAAACAAACTCTTCATTTTATTATTATAGCTACCATAGTGGAATTGTATAAGGTAAGCTTGCTACCTTTCAGGGTGAACGAATGGTACAGCAAAAAAAAAAACAAAAAAAAAATCTCGTTCTACTTTGAAAATGTGCTGGACTTTTTCGTTTATATAGTTTTAAGGGCTTCGCCTACTTTAAGAGGATTAGCCTCAAAGAAAACCTTTTGACTAAAATTAGATTATTTATTCTAGGAAGGCTAGATCTATGTTGCTAACCATCTACCTTGATCTCATAGCTCCGTGAAACTTCTTTGTAAGCTAATTTATTTGTTTAATTTTACTTTCGGGTGACCTGGTGGTCTAGGGGTAAGGTGTTGGACTTCTGTGCTGGGGTTCGGGGTTTAATCCTCGGTCCTGGCACAGATTTATCTGATTACCAAACCCTTCCTTCACCTCTGACAAGACATGTCGGGAATGCCAGGCCACCACCGTGGTTCGGATTCCACGTTAAACTGTTGGTCCTCCATTTCATCTCACAATCACCTTACCATTACACATTAGCGTAAGATGCGTATAACCCGAACGGGTAGTAAGACGCGGTGCTAATAATAATAATAAAATAAATTGTTTTAATCATTGAAGACGCAGAACTTTCGAGCAGACAGACAAAGCAAGAATATACATTTTTTGTTCCACTTACCTATCTATCTATATATATTTAATAACTCTTCAAATGTATATTTAACCAGCCCATTTATTTATGTTCTTCCCTCTTCAAGAGATGTCATAGCTCTCCCTTCTACTCTTCATCCTCCATTCTGGTGACAGAAGGCAGAACATATTTGTGTTGGCAGGGTTCAAAGAAGTCAACCCGTCCGTTATGGCCCATTCCTCTCTTTATCGGGGACATCAAATGATGCGTTCGAGGGTTTTTATTTTTGAAAAATACATTTCTTCCTTCATATAAAATGAGTAACTGCTCGTACATAATAGTTTACTATTTTTTATAGTTTTTTTAGAGACTAATATTTATTTGGTATAGTTTAAGTTTTCATTTGGTTCAAATATTGAGGTTATGTTGGTCTATGAAAAGGTAAGTAGCAGTAATAAAATAATGTCTTCTCAAGAAAGTTTTCCTATATTTTATTTTTCACCGCGTCTTTTTGACCGTTTGGGTTATCGCATAAATTAATTACGCTAATATGTTAAGGACGTAGAAGGAGGATATTTTAGGAAGAATGTACCCTCATTTGCATGCAAAATGGAGCATGGAAAACTATTTGTACAAAAAGCCACCCTCAGTACATTCGGCCAGGGATTCGAACTCATATCTTCTTGTCACAGGCAAAACAGGACTAATATTTAGACCGCGTGAACACTAGCTTGGGTTATATATATCGGGCTGTAACACGCTTCGGTGATCGAACTTTCTAAAGGTTCCACTCTCGCAATAGACTAGATTGCCAACTACGGGGAGATCGGGTTTCAAATTCTGATTGGGTGTATTGAGGGTGGTTTTCTCTAAATGGTTTTCCTTTCTACTCACACATATGTGGATACACTTCCGCTAAATTCAACCTTAATCATCGTATACATATTAGCGTTTTAGCACACATGTGTGCATCCCAAACGGGTAGAAAGAAGTGGTGCTAAAATTGTTTATATATATTCATACGCCCTAGTTTTGGCAGTGAATCCGTTCTGAAAGGCCTTATTTCGTACCCGAATCCTACTGTATAGTAGTATTTTAATAGAATAAAAGACCTTTCAGAACGGTAGTAGAGAGTCCGTTTTAGAAGACTTTTGTCCTACCAAAATACTAATTAACAGTAGGATTCTGGGATGAAATAAGGTCTTTCAGCATGAGCTTTCTACTAAAATCAGAATAGATCATTTATAATATACATTATATATTTTTATAAGCATATTTTCGGCAGTTGAAATTACGAGAGAACGACTTTACCGATTTTGACAAACGGACACTCATTTTAAAGGCTAGGGTTCCAGAATATTGGCAAAAATAGTAGTTTCCAACGAAAACTCGATTTTTATAACGACTTTCCAGATTTTCTTTTGTGTTCACAGTGTCTCAGAGGCTCATATTTACAACCATTCTTTGTTTTTACACCACCACGGAAACCTTGATTTGTGTATGATTTTATATCGATAAATAAAATATTTCTCTTTGGTTAAAAATAATAATAACGTGATTCTTACATGTGTGGTGTGGGGCAACAAATATATTGACACCTGGAAGACGGATCGTTTTAAAGTCCTTATCGTGGCGTGAAGGGGGAAAAAAATAGATGAAAAGTTAATAGTTTTTGATAAGTGAACCTTTAACCAGAAAGTTAAGGGAGGCCTTATTCAACATTTCCCAATAAAAAGTATTGAGTACATATTTTTATCACAATAATATGCAGCCGTCGCTGGAATGATCCAATAGTATTAAAATAACTCATCCTGTTTAAGAGTGTAGGTGACAGCTAAGAAAAGCTATAAGATCTACTTTCGTGTACCCATTCGCCAAACAATATGATATGCAAGACCATGTGTTGGGTTGTCACGTTTGACAGTCAAAAATTCTACAACAAACAATCTGTTTTTAGTTTTATATTTTCTTTTAACCATTTTCACATTATTAAAATACTAACTTATGAAAATTATCGTTTGGACGTTTCCTTTTTTTTTGTTGTTGTGGAAGCGTATTAGTGGTATCTTGTATTTCACTTAGAAATGCTTTACAAACAAGTGCTTCTTAAAGGCTGCTTTCTCTTCATATTCATAAATAAGGCGAACAGGACGAAACGAGCGTGGCTGATTACGTCATTCAAACCTTATTAATTCGTGTTAATGGGCATGTGTTTTAATATAAAAACTTTTATTTTTAAACTAACATTTTGTAGGGATCTTTCCATATAGATTATTAAAATTGTTGTATTTATTTTGGTTGCCAGTTACACGAATATACAAGTGTGACTATAATAATTTTAAGTGTTTTATTTCATCCACTATAATATTGTTGTCACAAAAGCGAAACAATTAACATAATAGCTTTACTAATATTTTTTATTCTTTCAATATGAAGAAGCCAATTATACAAACAGTACAGTAATCCTCAGGGTAATATATTTAGAAGCGTTTATTAAAAATTTTGATCAATTATATAATATTACTAAGGAAATAATAATTATTTCCACATAGGTTATTTATTATAAATGACCTTTAACCAATGTTTGCAATATAAAATCTTCCTCTGGCTGTCGGCTACCATCACTCCTACGCTGGCTAGACAGCTAGCTCTATCCTTCTCTAAACAGATAGCTATAATATATTATGTATCAGTAGAATCACAGTGAAAGATAGAACCAATATTTTTTTCTTTTTTTTTTTGTCACTACAGAGATCATATTAATTATTTGATAAATGTATACATTTTAGTGTCTAGATTATATTTACAAACACAAATGAATTTATTTAGAATTTTGCATATTTTTTTGCACCATTTCAGTTCTTGTTTTTTTTATTACTATAGCATTATTATTATTATTATTATTATAAATGTAATAACTAATTACCAACATTGTCATTTAAATTATTCATAAAAAGTTTAAAAAATATCTATGTAATATTCCTCTAGTTAGCTAACGAGCTCTTCGGATTATGTATATATAGGCCTATGTAAACTTTGAATATTAAAAAATATACATCGGACTGAAGCTATTCTTCAAATGGAATACAAAGTGAATAATTCTCTAGCTCGGTCCCGCCCCGGTGGCTCACTGGTAATTAGGGCGACTGAGAGACACAAATAGTCCAAGTCTTGGCGCTAGAATTGGCTGTGATGTGGCTTTTTTTTTAATATATTTTTTTAAAAAAAGGTATACGTTTTAGTGCCAGGGCTGGTTATCAACTATCTAATCTAAGGTAATAAAATGAGGAAGCTGATTTTTATAAGAGAACGCACCAGCATTTGTCGAGGAGAAAAATAGAGAAATTAGAATAAAAATAAAATGTTTATATCATCGATAAACTTAACGTCCACGTAACGTAACATTAATCTCCCCTCGCCCCTCACTTATTAGTACCCATTCAGACTATCTAATATATTAATTACAATAGGGATGAGAAGGGTAGAGTTTTAAAATAAATGTACCCGTGCTTGCTCGGAGGGAGGGTGGGACACGAGTTAAGAAAAAAAACCTCACCCACAGTACACCTCGACTGGGATTGGAACCCGGATCCCCGTCACCGGCGAATAAGTCTAACAAGAAAGCGACGCGTTAGACCGTGTGTCCACAGATGTTGATCGTAACATAACCACGCGTACAAAACACTCCCAATGAATTTGTAACGGTTTGAAAAATATATTTCACTTAAACTCAACTCAAGCAGTTAAAGCTGATTATACTTCATGCACTTGCAATAGAATATTTACTGGAACTTTAAAATAAAGTGTAAGGAGAGGCAACCGCCTTTTAGAATTTGTGAGACGCTGATAAACGAGTTATACTGAAGAAATCGTCTGCAATCCATAAACAAACAAATGTACTACTAAATAGCCGTGTTGACGGGTCTCGAAAACTGATTGGTTGATTAGAACACGTGGTACCCTTCATCTAACGTTCACGTAACGTGTGAGTTCTACCCTGGACAACTCATAAGTTAAGTAAACGTTAAGTTAACAGCATCGTGATGGCTTCCATTTAAAACACACAAGGAGAATCTTTACGTTAGGGTTCAAATTCCTGACCAGGTATACTGAGAGTGGTTTTTCCTAAATGGTTTTCCACTCTCTTTCTTTCTCTCTCTCTCTCTACACAAATGCTGGTAAATTTCTTCTAAAACTCTACCATAACTATCATATCAACATTATGATTAATGCGTGTGATCCGAATAGATGATGAAACTCAGTGGAAAAAGATATTACGTTACGTGGACGTTAATTTTATGGGGATCCCGGTACAAAGAAGGTAAAAAAAATAGGGTCCTAGACGATCCGTGAGTTGAGGGTCGAAATTTCGAAGCACCTTTTTGGACTAGTACTTTTCAAAAAATGAAAATGGTGGAGATATCAAAAATATTACTCAATAATACTTAGCGCCGCGTCTTACTATCTGTTCGGGCTATACGCTGTTGAGATATCGAAATATCTTATTGGCCAATGACCTTCAACAAATTAAAATGATCGAGACCTTATTATCCACTACTCTTCAAAAAATAAGAATGATCGAAATATCAAAAGACCTCATAAACTACATACAGGTCTTCAAAAATTGAAGATTAAATTATTAACAATGTAATGGGAAAATTAGTTGATGAATATCTTGTATTTGTCAAGAGTTGCTGATGAAACCCAACAGCGGACAGCCCTGTCTGATTCTTGTAATTTTATTAAAACTTTCCCCGTCAAGACCCCTCACCCCTTAACCAACTTTAAATCATGTTGGTTGTGTAAGTAAAGGTCGTAATTGACGCATGGGGGCCGCATTGCGCACCATGAGCTATATAAAAAAAGAACAGAACATTACCATTCATCGTGTAAAAGTTTGCAAAAAAGAATTGAAAATGTTTTAACAAAATTTATTCCGCGCGGCAAGCAAAAATAATGTTGTTGCTAACTTTATTATATTTGATCTCGCAGCCAAGAGTTATTTAATCCAACTAACGCACTTGTGGACACATGTACAAAGGCGTTAGTCTCTTATTATTTTGTCTAGTTCGTCAGTGACGGGATGATCCGCATATTGATGGAAGGAAATTCTAAATACTTTTACTCTCGCTTTACATGGTATTCGTGATACACCTCCTCTAAATTCTACTTTCCTCATCTCTACTTTACTGACGAACTCGGAAGTTCATTGCCGCACTTATAAAAAGTAGGTAGCCTATCTTTATCTTTAACTAGTTCTATCCAGTCCACCTCATTACACCCTATTCCTATCTTGAGCTAGTTCTATACAGTCCACCTCATTACACATTAGCACAAGACTCACGCCTTAGACCACGTGACCGCAGATGCGGGATTTCTTATAATCAAGTTAGGTTGCAAGTTGTCGTCAAAGGGTCTCAGGCATCGCTCTCGTGTTAGACTGCCTTTCTGATGTTGGGGAGATTGGGGTTATAATAACCTCGGTTGGGTCTACTAAAGGTGGTCTTTCATAAATGGTTTCCCATTTTCCTTCCACACCATGCAGGTAAATTACCTTTAAAATTCTTCCTTTCTCATCCCTCTTACATTAGAATAATTATAACATATGCGTACAACCTGAACAGTTAATAAGACGAGGTGATAAAAATAATTGAATAAAAACGTGTAAGCTGTGTGTGAATTTAATCAAGTGTGAATGAGTTGGCTTTCCTATAACTAGTTAGTTTTATAAGCCGTGTGATAATTTAACCAATTGTTTGAATACCGTTATTTGAAACTAGACCGTGTTTTTAGTTTATGAATTTATTATGTCTACAGTGTATTTTTTAGTAAACTAAATTGAGATGTTGAATATCTAAGTTTAGCCAATACTTTTCATTAATGGAAAACCTATATGTCTTGCAATCGCTGATTTTAATGATAAAATCTCTTTTAATTTTTAAATATCTCTATTATATATAACTAGTAGGCTCTTGCGTAACTTTCGCACATTCAACCCCCGCTCGCGCCCCCACTAAAAAAATTAGTCTTTTATTGGGTCGTTGAAATTAAATACTCGGCAAAGTGTATACACAAAATAGCAAAGAGAGTTTATGTTCGGTAATTGATACAAAAATATTGTTAGATCTTTCTGTTAACTTAAATTTTAAGCAAATAATGTGTTTTAACGTAAACTGAGTATGTTATGTCAGAAGTCGGTAGATCTACTGATATCTTATTCATTGCTGTAGGCTTTGTACTAGTTGAGAAAAAGAGATGTTGACAACAGAAATAATATATAGGATACTTTATGTTACGGATAGTATCAATGGATAAGATATTTACCGACTTCCAACATAGCATACTCATTTTACGTTAAATCATCTTGTCGAAGACAGGAAACTGGTAGTGAAGTAAGACGCAACACACAAGTTTACTTTAATACGATAAAGCTAAGTTTATTTAATATTTATAAAGAAAAAAAACTAGACACATCCTGTAATAGCATTTCCTCCTTTGCCGGACCTGTCGTAATCCCGCTTAGAATTTTAAATGCCCTACTTTAAATGTTTATTTGTCGAGCACAAAGTAAAGTGAATTCTCTTTCCCACCTTAGAAACAATCATTTTATGTAAATTCATATGAAAGCCACGAATACGCCATAATCATATAAAAAAAGGCGTATCTTTAAAACCTTCCCCCAACACCTCTTAAATTGAGATTCAAGCCGCTGAAAGAATATTTTTCATATTTATATGAAACATTTAATCACCTGTTTGGATTCCCAAGAGAGGTAAAAAAAGGATATTAATATTTTTAAGGAAATAAAATGAGATGTAAATTAAAAACTGCTAGGTCATGTCTATTAGATAATCCCCCCCCCCCAACTCTCCTGGTGATCACCAGGCCCGACAGGCCCCTTTTTACTTAATTTATACTTAAATACAACGTGTATTAATTGTTAAAACCTCAGAAATGATATTGGTTGTAAAGAATACGAAGATCTACATTCTGTTTAAGTCAACAAACAACTTAGGTTAAGGTTATATTTTAGCGTTGATTACTGTGCGATCCGCGAATTATTCGGTGATCGACGGTGACGTTATCGCAGTCCATGGTTGTCGCTCACGGGCCCGGAAGTAACTACTAGTCTACTGATGGTACAAAATTAAGTCGCTTGAGAGAGCTGATGCCCGCCCGTACAACACTTTCCGTTTCCAATATTTGTAGTAGGCCCTACCTTTTACTTATGAAATAGGTCAGGTCTCATCTAGTTGGATTTTTTTTAATGTTGATATTTTCAAGTGAAAAGTCAGTCACCCGTTTTATAATAATTATGCTTATTGATATCCTTTGTATTGTGAGTCCATATGTTTTTATTACATCTGTGTAATTCATATTTTTTTAAAGTGTTTTAAATTATGATTTGAATGTTTGAATTTGTCCCTGGGGCACGTTATTTCTCTCCACGGCCCTAGTGATCACACTATCTAAGGTGACAGGCTCGCGATTACCGTAAACATATAGATCCAGATTTGAGTATTGTTCTGATGCACAGGGAAATGTTTTTCACATATCTACTCCCATCCCCCCTCCAACCCTCTCCCTACGCTACTGCGGGTACATTTCCTTTAAGTTTCCCTATCGATTCTCAATTACCACCACTTAGGTTAAGTCGTTAATAACTTTGGCTAAGTCCAACACATAGGTTAATAAATTGCATGTGGAAAAAAATCACCCCGATTACACCCTTCCGTGATTCAAACCCCCACCTACTGATCATAAGTTATTCTATCCTAATATTGTAAATAAAAAACTTTAATATATTTATAATAATTATGAGGATGTGTAGTGTATTTTTATTAAAAAGAGGGGGAAATATTAAAAAGGGTACCTATCTATTTATTTACTTTAAGTCTAGTAACGTCATTTAAAAAAAATTACATAAAATAAATGATAAAATAATGGTGGGCTAGCTCAGAATTAAAATAATTACAATCTTTGAGTTCAAAACCAACATTTACATTTCATATCAACAAGAAAATTTACTATCTCGGGCTAAAACTTAAAATAACAATAATAATTCATCAAATCAAACACGAGACTCTCTCAGAACCTCTGGGTAATGTTGGGGGGAAAATATACCTTTACTGTACCTAGTCAACAATGGACTCACCTTGCGTACAACAATACCTGCCTCCAAGGTCAGAATTCCCGGGAACTGCTTGCAGATGAGACATCGCTAAATATGTATTTTTTTGATAGAATTAGTAACAAGGTGGATTGCATTGAATGATTGTGATAATAATATATTTATTATTATTATTATTATTAACACCGCGTCTTACTACCTTTTCGGATTATACGCATTTATGCTAATGTGTAATGGTAGGGTGATTGCGAGATGAAATGAAGGATTTACAGTTTAACGTGGAATCCGAACCACGGTGGAGGCCTGGCATTCCCCACATTCACAAGATGTCTTGTCAGAGGTGAATCTGTGCCGGGACCTGGGATTGAACCCCGGCCGCCAGCACAGAAGTCTGACACCTTACCCCTAGACCGCCAGGTCACCGATAATAATATAAATAAAATACTTAACAACGGATTTGGTTTTGAAAAAAGATAATAAGTATAGTTTTATTTTGATAAATAATTATCAATCTAAAATTTTATCCTGGACAACAAACGTCTGCTAAATTATAATGCAAAAATACAATTATTCATAATTGAAATAACAATGATAATTTGAGGTATTAGTAAAAAATCTTAAGTCCAGTCTTTGTGGATAATTATTATTTAAATAATAATAAAAATATCATTTCTTGAGACACCTAATTAATAGATGTCCTTCATAAGATTAATAATTAAAATAAAGTTACAATAGAACATAAGACATTGCTGTCGTGTCAAAGGAATGTCTCTGGCTAAAAGATTATTTACAATCATTGTTAAAAAAATGTTAGTTTGAGAGAGAGAAAAAAACTTTAGAAGAAAATAACACGAAGTCTCGGAATTGTAGTGGAAAAGGTTCATAAGAATATGGCGTCTGCGAAGTGAGGTCGAAACTTTGTAGATATTGAAACTTAAAAACAAAAACTATTTATGACACCTCGAAAGATGTTCTGGGAGGTCGTCTTTGAAACTGGAAGTTGGTCCAAAACTCACTTAAAGTCCAAGAATCGTCGTTGCAGAGGTCTACCATTGGTCTAAAGTTGTCGCGTCTCTGATAGTCATTTTGATGAACACTTAAATTATTATTTTAAGAAATAACTGTTAAAATTACAATTTTTTTTACACTGAAAATAATGGGTGTTATCATCTCCTCATCTCCAAGACGCCAGTTCCGCTTCTTTCTTCCAATTCCCACCTCTCGGCATTTCTCGAAGGTCCCAAAAATCTCGTGGATTTAAGTTCTAGATTTTAAATATATGTCTATAATTTTGTGAAATTTAAGTAGAAACAAGGTATATTATCTGGGGGGAAGAAATAATAACTAAGAAGCTTGATAAAATCTGAATCTTAAACTAAATGGATGCAGAATATGATATCTAGCCATTTGACATGATCATTGTTTGTAAACAATCTCTTTTTTTTTCCTCGCGGGCCTTTTAAAATTAAAATGTATGAGATTGTATTACGTATCTGTGTCGTCACATCCCCCGCCTTCCCCCAATGCTACAGTCCATTTCTTCCTCGTGTAGCGCGGCCGTTATGATTCTCGTATAATCTCGTAGAAGTTAATAATAAAAGAACACCTGATAAGTATTGTTTTAAAACGTGGAAGGGATATTTTGACAAAAACCTGATGAATAAATATAATAATATTTAGCACCGCGTCTTACTTACTAACCGTTCGGGTTATACGCTTCAATTACTAATTACTCTAATGGATTAGGAATTGGGAAGGTTGAATTAGAGGAAGTGAATCCGCATGTGCGTGGAGGTAGAGTGGAAAACCATTTAGGAAAAACCACCCCCAATTCACCCTACCGAGATTCGAACCTCGATCTCACCGTCCTCAGCAGTTGAGCTCAACACGACAAGCGCGTTAGCCAACTACGCCACTGAGGCGGGTGAATAATTATATTTATTGTTCTGATAAAATTATTGTTATTATTATCTGGTGTTTCCTTTGACTCTCTGCAATGTCCGTTGAAGATAAGTTTAAAAATGAATTAATTAAATGTAGTATGGCATCTGGCCGCATGGCATGCTAGTCACGTCAAAATAAATAAACATTTTATAATAAATTAAAATTAAATAAAATATAAATTGACAGAATTAAAATTCTTACAATGTTAATACCTAACTAAGCCTGTGCGAACCTTAGAAATTTCAAATCTAAATTCGAATCTTGCTAAAATTCTTATTCGATTTGAGCTTTTGAGTTTTATTATTAGAGAGATTCGTGGTGAATTCGAAATTTCAAATCTAAGTACATTTCAGATTCTGATTCGATGGGTTTGGTTAGAAATTCGAAAATGTTCATACTTGAATAATAATTTCAACTTTCTATGGTCTTATTCAGCAAACCATTATATAAAAAAAAGTAATTTATTTTGTTTACAGCCTTTCATAAGTTAGTCATGAGGTTTTGTTTAATTGTTTAACTTAAGATTACGTTTAAAATATTTTCAAAGACGCCTAAGGATATGTTATTTTATTTGGATTTGAAACATTTTCAAAATAAAATATTCTATTTGCATTCGATTAGAAATTTTATTTTTAGTGTGATATTCGATTCGGATTTGACTCGAAAAAGAGTGAGCATAATATTTGATTCGGAATCGATTCAAGCGGATTCGACTCGAAATGGAAAATCAAGGATTCCCACAGTCTTAAATAATACATTATTTATTATTATAAACAGTAACTATAAAAATATATCTGCATGTATTGCAATATGTGTGTTCCGAATATGCCATACCGAATAGAAAATAATTTAGTATTTCTATGTAAAAATAAATGCGATGGCCGGGAATCGAACCCGGATCAACTGCTTGGAAGGCAACTATGCTCACCATTACACCACCATCGCTAACTTGAGTATGAATGTATTCTTACAGCTATTTCTTCACTTTATTTTGCTGACATCATGGATGCCATGGAAATAACCAGACCATGAAGCGTATTAGTAAGCCCTTTGTTACTAAACGAATTAAAAGAACAATCTTTGCACTAGTCTAAACGAGACTGGTTGATTCTTGCAACAAACTCTCAGATGGCTTTATTTTAGAGGTGTTCAAGCTAGTTTTGGTTTTTTTTAACATTTTAAAGTTAGGTGAGTCATTTGTTTTTTCCGGATTAACAAACATTTGTTCCTAAATAAACATTTTGTTTTAATTATAAGATATTAGATTTGGATCAGACTCGAACCAATTTCCTTATAAAACAATCGATTTTAATTAATTTCTAGCTAGTAAAAAGAGATTCGAATTCGATTTGAAATTGAAAATCTTGGATTGGCACCAGCTTAAAAGGTTAAAAAAGGTTCTCAACAATGTTTAATTTTAGAAAAAAAGTATGTTAATAAAGAGAGAACAAATTATTGTATTCCTCAAAAATAATAAAATGTTTAAAACAATCCAAAACTCCTTTGGAACACCTTGAAGAAAAATGTTTCTTTTTCATTTATAGGTTTATCACCACGGATATTATTTTTTAATTATTTTTATCACCGCGTCTTACAACCTGTTCAGATTATACACATGATAATAATATTCTAACGGGGTAGGAGGGAGAAAGGAGGCATTTTAGAGGTAACCTACCCACATTTGCGTGGAATGAGAGTGGGAAACCGTTTAATAAAAACCACCCTCAGACCCGACTGTGATTTGAACTCCATTCTCTCCCTCATCAGCAGGCCAGTCAACAGGAGGGTGACGTCTTAGACTGCTAGGCCACTGAAGTGGGTACCGTGGCTATTGATGGCTTAAAATAAGTAGTAGTGAGTAAGGTCGATTAGAGAAAACGAACCCACAATACCGTGGAAATAGGATGATAAAAACCATAGTCATAAAAATATTATTATGTTAAACCGCCATTGCACCCAGGTGAGACCTCTACGTCACCGGTAAAATATTATATTGCGAGCCTGAGACCATTTGACCACTGGGTAAGCTAAATGTTTTTAAAAAAACTAAAAATAACAATTAAAATAATTAAAATAAAATTTATTTATTTTTGGATGGCTTTTATCGCATCAAATAAAATACCCCCTGCAATATATTCAAATTACTATTTCAGACTGAACAAGCTAACCTATTAAATTATATGGGGTACAGTACTTTATATGAATATGTTGTCTTAATCAAATTTTATTAATTTACAATGAATTAAGAAGATTTAATTATGGACCTTATTAGTTTTTTTTTTAGTGCTACACGTTTTACTGATCATCCAAGCAAGTTGAAGACATCATCCAATTTTCAAAGGAATAACTTTATCTGAAGTCTATAAAAGCTACTATATCTATTTTCCCATGTCCACACGTCAATTCATGTGATCTGAAGCTATCACTTTTCTTACATATACTCAATCCCTATAAAAATAACATTAGGAATGTAGTAAAATTATATAGTTTTTATTGCAAAATTAAAATGTTTGTATTTTCTTAAGATTTCTTGTCAAACTCTTACGATAGCTTCGAAAACATGACATCTTTGAGTTAAAAAATAGCTTATTCAAATCTTTCCTCTACTACAAGACAAGAGGATTATTTCTATCCAAAAAAGGTTGGGTGAATTGGTTATCCAAATATCAATAAAGGCGTGTATCATATGCCAATCAATTCTGTGATACAGTCAGTCGGCTAGAAATAGTAAATTTACACGAAAACTTTTGCACGTGGATCATTTCTGATTAAATATTAATGAATATAAAGAGTTATTAGAAGTTTCTAATATTGAACATTATTGAAATATTAAATGATATTTGGTTAAAAAGTTCATTGAAAAGGTCATTTTTGACCATTTTAAAATGGGTTTACAGATAACCATTGTGCACAAATCTTAATTCTGTTACAATAGGGACATAATGTAGTTATTAATAAGAAACTTTGTCCCTCATCGTCACCGCGAAAAATTTCGAGAAATCATTCAAATACAAATGTACTGCGCAAATTTGTCATAGCTTAGTATTTTCTATTCCCTTTTACCCCCATACCTCGCGCGCGCGCACACACACACATAAACGCATATGATATTGAAAACACATTTTTTTTCATATTAGTACATAAATACATATTACTTTGATTATGTTTACTGTGGAGCTTTAAAATTAAATTAAAATTGCCGTTTAGCAAGTCCAGTGCGTTAAACTAAACAAACTGTTTATGCAAAGTCTGAAATATTGTAGTTTGAAGAAAAAGTGTTTTTTTAAACAGTTTTTAATCTGAGGTATTAATCCACCCCAAAAAAACCTAAAATCCCTCCACGGTTGAGAGCCCCTGCATTAGAACATTTAGAAATTTTCAGTGAAATACCTTGAAAATCAAAGATTGTCATAACAGCGATGGTGGTGTAATGGTGAGCATAGTTACCTTCCAAGCAGTTGATCCGGGTCCGATTCCCGGCCATCGCAATTTTTTTAATTAAACTGTAACACTAAATAGTTATTTTCATTTAAGGCCAGTTTCATAGTCAAATTTAGTACGCCTCAAGTGCGGCGCTACACTAAATACAAGACGACACCTACCTAAACCAGAAATGGAATAGGCCAGTTTCCTATGCGAGAACGGCCCATTCCATTCGGGTTTAGGTAGGTGTCGTCTTGTATTTAGTGTAGCGCCGTACTTGAGGCGTACTAAATTTGACTATGAAACTGGCCTTAAATGAAAATAACTATTTAGTGATACAGTTTAATTAAAAAACTTGCGATGGCCGGGAATCGAACCCGGATCAACTGCTTGGAAGGCAACTATGCTCACCATTACACCACCATCGCTGATATAATAATCTTTGATTTTCAAGGTATTTCACTGAAAATTTCTAAATGTGCTAATGCAGGGGCTCTCAACCGTGGAGGGATTTTAGGTTTTTTTTGGGGTGGATTAATACCACAGACTAAAAACTGTTTAAAAAAACACTTTTTCTTCAAACTACAATATTTCAGGTTTTACATAAACAGTTTGTTTAGTTTGACGCACTGGACTTGCTAAACGGCAATTTTAATTTAATTTTAAAGATCCACAGTAAACATAATCAAAGTAATATGTATTTATGTACTAATATGGAAAAAAATGTGTTTTCAATATCATATGTATATTATTAAGAATGCAACCTTTGAGTTCTGAAGGCCATCTTGGATTGTGGTGAAAAGGGTGTATGTCACTAAAAAGGTTGAGAACCACTGTGCTATCGTAATCGATCATCATGGACTTAGTAAGTCATCGAAGCGGATTATTGGTCGTTTTTTCCCTTCATTATCACGTGAAACACTATGTTATTAACGACTTAACCTATTATGGTGGGATGAGGAGGGTAAATTGAGAGAAATACACCCACGTTTGTATGGAAAGGTGTCGGAAAAATCACTTACAGAACACCCGGCTGGTATTCTAACCTCGACCTCCCCGTCATAGGAAACTCAGTAACCTATATTAGGAACCCGATGCCTTAGACCGTATAACTACAGATGAGGGTAGTAATATCAGTGTTATTGCCGTCAACATGATAAATTCTTATACATTTTATTGAGTGTTTTTCTCAGAATATTTTAACAAGGTTTTTTTTGGTGACCTGGTGGTCTAGGGGTAAGGTGTCTGACTTCTGTGCCAGGGGTCCGGGGTTCAATCCTCGGTCCCGGCACATATTTATCTGATTACCAAACCCTTCCTTCACCTCTGACAAGACATCTTGTGAATGTGGGGAATGCCAGGCCTCCACCGTGGTTCGGATTCCACGTTAAACTGTAGGTCCTTCATTTCATCTCACAATCACCCTACCATTACACATTAGCGTAGGTGCGTATAACCCGAACGGGTAGTAAGACGCGGTGCTAATAATAATAATAATAATAATAAAACAAGAGTTTTTAAAATAAAAACAATAATCTAAACATAAAGATACTACTTGCGTATTGCTACGCGTATAGATGGTTAAATAGTATCAAACATAGCTGTAGCGATGTGCAGCCAAGATATCCGCGATGTCTTTACGCTAACAATAGTGATTTCCCCTCACTTCCTCGTGCCAGTCATTCAACATTTTATCTTCAACGTTCTTTGATATCATTATCGAGTATTTGTAAAAAAAATATGTATTGTTTATTTCAAATGACAACTATGTTAGCAAATCATCAACATCTCACCGAGATATCAATTTTTGAAATGTTTAAATTTAGGTACAAATCATTTCATCAATAGGATTTTATTTTCTTCAAGACCACACCACACGTATTCCACTTCGTAGAATAAAGACTAGAATTTTACCTTTTCACTACAACTACACAAATGTATATTCTGTAACTTTCATTAGTTAATAAATACCACCTAATAATGAGCGATAATCGCCTGTAATTTATCTTTGGATTTCAAATTGATATTTTTTCTTGATTAATAAATTATATCAGACTTTAATATTGTCTGTAGACTAAAGTTATAGTCAAATTTGTATTTTCTCCTTCCAATTAAATCAATTTAAAGAGTATAATCTAAACATTGCGTTCACAGCGCAGAGAGATTAAAACGTTGATTTGCATGAAAATCAAATATGCTCACCATTAGAACAACATTGCTGCTTGACATCGATCTCGAAACCAATTAAAACACATGGAGGATTAAAATATGCATTTAAGTTTTAAAACCACCATTAAATAAGTGATATTACATTCCCCGTTGATGGTTTCAAACACTTGGGTCTAATAGCTCACAATAATTGAAAAACTTTCAACTTTTCAAACTTGAGATTTTACTAGAGTTTATAGCTTGGTGAATTTTCGAAATAGCGTGGGCGGTATTGAACTCGGACACAATTTGTGGGGTTCTGGAGAAAATAAATGGTACGATGCACCGCACAAACTTTCTCACGCCTTAATCTAAAATTATCCTTATAACTCGTAATATTTGTGAAGTGAACTAATATACATTGTTATAGAAAC
>CABFOV010001519.1:5540-35913 GCA_902141375.1 Timema poppense
GGGGAATCTGCCCCCCCCCCCCGAAAATAATTTACCCCTTCCTGAAATAAATCCCTCCCCCTCCCCCAGATATATTTAAAATCCTCTTATATTATCTAATATGACGCTGAATGATGGCCTTGAATCAAACTCCAAATGACTTCTAGATGCATTCTATTGTCAAAAATTTGCCGGAGAAGACCGCTTCAAATAACTACTAGACTGGTGGCACCAATTTTCAAAAATGAATTGGGGAGGACCATTCCAAATTCTGAATTTTCTGAAAGAATTCAATTTTCAAAATTTTATCGGTGGAAGACCACGTCAAAGATTATCTTCTATAGGTATCTGATTATCGTAAGAAATTAAGGTGAGGATACTCTAAATAGATTCAAGGGTCATCAAAATTTAAAAAATTTCTAAGTGAGGAACAATTTAAATGGTCTATAAAAGAATCTAATTTATAACAAATCAAAACGAAAACTACTCATAGCTTCTAGAGTGAACCATTTTTTCAAAAAATTGTTGAAGGAGGGCTATTTCAAATTGTTTATAAAAATTATCTAATTTTAAATAATAGGAGGAGATGACCATGGTTTAAAACATCTATAAGATCAAATATGAATGAGAAACTATTAAATGGTTTTAAACAGAAATCTAACATTGTTAGTAACTATGTTATTTATAATTATGACCCCCTTATGAAAATGATCTGGATCTACCCCTGCATGGGTGTAGGTCATAAAATGGTGAACGACTGAACTACAAGCTGTAGCTCGCGAAAAACTAAACTGAAAGCTCTAGGTCAGTCACGAACTAGTGAACGACTTAGATACAAGCCGTAGCTCACGAACTACTGAACTGCAAAGATTAGGTTAGTCGTGAACTAGTGAACGACTTAGTTACACGCTGTAGCTCACTAACAACTAAACTACAAGCTCTAGGTCGGTTGAAAACTAGTGACCGAGTGAACTACAAGCTGTAGCTCGTGAACCATTGAACCGCAAGGAGTAGGTAGATCGTGAACTAGTGAACGACTGAACTACAAGGAGTAGTTCATGAACGGACTAAACAACAAGCTGTAGTTTGCAAACTACTGAGCTATTATACTAAATACATGGACTGCTCATTTCAGTGAACTGAATCACTTTGAACTATTCCCATCATTGCAAAGTCTTGTCCATCTCTACCGAGTATTGTAATTCAGGGCGATCTGACAATGACCTTAACGCAGTGTCTTAATCACGTGACACCACCTTAACCCTCCTCTTTTCAATATCACTTGATGAGTATTTGTTGACGCAATGTGCTTTGTCGGGTTATCTCGTGACGTCACGTAACCTACCAGACTCTTTGTCTACTTGTGTATATCGGGACATCGCATGTTCCGTGCTAACGCATATAGCATAGCCTTCACAAACAGAAACTTTTAGCCAACACTTAACAAAATTACTAGAATTACTTTCATATATGATAATGTTATTGCTTTTGTCCACGCGTCTCACTATCCGTTCTGGTTATATGCATATGTAATAATTTTGACCGGCTTCAGTGGCCGTATGGTCTAAGGCTGAGTTCTTTAACCCACGGCTCGTGGGCCACTTAAAGCCCGCCATAACATTTTTGCGACTCGCTGGGTCATGAACAATATAAAATTATTTCAAGAGAAAAAAAGATATTTATATATATATGATAAAGTAAATTAACTAATAAAATAAAGACATATTTTACGTTATTTGTCAAACGATTGTTATTTTTTACATAAAGTCCTAAGTTTTTATACAAGTGTACTTTGAAATGGCAAATAACAAATCTAGTAAACAAGATAAATCACGCTACCTTCTGCTATGAAAAATCTAAAAACAGAAAAAAAAGAACATACTTCATGAAAAATCCGAAATTTCACCTGTGGGAGACAGGCCTAATCCCTAGTGTGAAGTTAAGTGTTTAAGAATAATCTAATACGAATATTTTAATATTTATTCAATCCGTATATTGTCAGTAAACTACAGTATTGCGGCCCGCGATCTAACAGGACACAGAAACTTTGACCCTTGGACATAAAAAAGGTTGAAGAGCCCTGGTTTAAGGCGTCAATCTCGCAATAGACTGGACTATCCATGACGGGAAGATCAGGGTTTGAATCATGGTTGGGTGAACTGAGGGTGGTTTTCCCTAAATGGTTTTCACTCGAACTTACAAATGAAGGTACACATAATCTAAATTAAACCTTCCTAATCCACAACAAATTTGCGTTATTGATAGGCCTACATATTCTTTTTAACTCCAACCGGTAATAGACGTGGTGCTAAAATAAACCCAACTAATTACGAAAATGTGTTATAGATGATTATGATAAAATTTCTTAATTTCAGAGGAAGTGCAGTCACACTTGCGTGGAGGGAAAGTGGAAAACTATTTACGAAAAATCAGCCTCAGTGAACCCATCTTGTATTCGAACCCCGATTTCCCCAACATTGACAGTCTAGTCTATTGTGATAGTTACGCCTTAGAACATTTGGTCAACGAAGCGGGTAGCACTGGAATTGACAAGGGATGAAAAATCACTAAGACAGAGTTTAAAAAATAAATAATAAAATTTTAAGATAATGAAAATAAAACTGTTTTACGCATCAAGATTTCGCTGCTAGCCATTCAAAGTGATGAATGCAAATAACCGCACTTGGTTGTAGCCTCTAGAGTCTAGACCAAAGCGTGACCGAATGAATATTTTATTTTACGGTTACGATCAGTTGTTCTAACCTTAATACGAACATGATACAGACATACGTTTAGTTGGGTCGATCTTCAGTTACCCCTAGGGGTAGGCGTTGAGAGGAAAGGGGTGTGATATCATAATGTACTTATCATTTTCTGGCCTTGGCCTGATACCTCCCTCCTCGTGCAAAATACGTTTTATCAGGGGGAGGAGGGGAGGTTGAGTTACCTTGAATTTGACACTTGTACTAGGATATTTAACTCTAAAATGTATTGTAATGTTGGACGGGAACTATACCAAGCCTTTCCTGAATATAAAAAATAATGTTTTTTATACATACATACATACATAATCACTACGTTCCCCTAAGGGGTGGACAAGAAACTATGCATCTAGTTTTAAAAAAACTCCGTACTTAATCCAGTTTCATTAAATTTATTCACACTACCTTATTCTTGCATACTCCCTTCGCTTCAAAAACATCCATACACCAAGCCAAACATGCTCTTTGGTTCTTACAACTCCTAATATTGTTCTTTTTTCACACACTCGTCTACAAAATTTAGCCACGTCTTACAAAGTTCATCCCTACCTTTTGATCCACACACTCTACCTTAATGTACTTGCTTCGTCCCTCGATCCTTTCAACATGTTCAAACCAACGTAGAACACATCTTTCACGTTTACCTATTGGATTACCTTACAAACCGCACGCCTTCAGCACCCATTCATTACTGACTCTGTCCATACGAGTTGTTCCACATACATCTCTTGGATATCTCATTCCAACCATCTTCGTTCTGTTCTTGTGTTCCTACTGAAAAACCCACGCTTGACATCCGTAGAACAACGTTGGCGTTAACACACTTTTATATAATGTCATCTTTGCCTCTTTTGATACTACCTCATTCTTTGCGATAGTCCACATACATCCAACTACTCTCCGAAATGCATTCACCCTTCCGTCGGTTTCGCCATCTCTCCTTCCATTTTTACAGATCATTCTGCCCAGATACACAAAATCATTTTAAGGCATTCTGCAAGTCCTTTTCATTCTAAGCCATTAATACGGCATCATCTGCATATAACAGCACTCCCACATTTATATTATCCTTTTTCCACCAACCGCATCCGACACAAGCATCCAACATACACTTATCCATGACTAATAGTTGCATATTTTTTGATTTTTCAGTTTAAAGCATAAAATGAATCCTTTGAAGAATTTTTTAGAATTTTATTATTTTGCATTTCCAGAATAAATTAAAATTTAATATTTTTTGCAAAATAATAACAGTAGTAATAATCAATAGGCTATATGTTTTTGTAATGTTGATCATGTATAGTTTTTATTACAAATACATCAACACAACTCTTAGAACGCGTCATAATATTAAGTTTAAAAAAAGTAACAGTTATATTTTTAGGGTATATTTTAAATTTCATAAAAAATACATTTTTTTGGCATATTTGCATGCGTACTCCGTGGGTTTTTCTTAGGGCATAAACTAAACATTAGATAGATTCCTACTTTTTACGCTCTCATCTAGACCCGCTACGTTATACAAAACAAACTGCCTCAACTTCGCAGTTAATAAAATATGAATTAGAACAATAACACTTGGTAATAAAGTAATTTTCAACGTATTCTGAGAAAAAAAAAGGGAAGAGTTCCACTTAACCATTAAATGGTTTGGAGTTGATATTATACTTAGGCCTACCTTATTCGCGTGCATTGCCATAAATATGGGAAGCCGTAAGACTCTGCAGAGTTGAGATTTGATGGAAACCTTCACACTTTCACCGAAAAAACCAAGATCAGAGCAGTAACTTGGTCACGTAATGAGCTCCAAACCAATTATTAGGCCTAAGTATCATCCGCTTGTCCAACTGGCGTGACTTGAAATAGTTTCAGCTTTCTCGGTTTTGCGCGTCAACATCTGCTTGGGGGAATCGATATAAATTCTTAGTTGACTGACTTAATCAGTGCGAATGCACCTACAAACAGAGATACAAGCAGACATTTGAATCTACTGTTGTGAGTAGATTTTAAATCACTTGACAGCGCGTGTTCTTATCTGTTTTGATTTGTTTGATAGCACAACACAATAATTTAAAAACATCCTTCATGACTCAAAGATTAAATATATTGGAAATCTATTGGTCCGACACCTTCGCTAGTTGAGTAGCTTGTTACCTACTGAGATAAGGGTCGCGGGTTAATTTCTGGCATGGCAGAAAAATATTTCGTCAGTGATATTGGGAGGTTCCCCTTTCACGGGGATGAATTAACGGCCCGGAGGCTGAGTGCTGTACCTATTCTCATAGACTTAAGTTAGTTTGTAAGTCGTGCGCTGATATAATCAGTAGGTTCATATATTAGGGTTAAACTTAAAAATTTTAAAATAAAAAAGCGCTTAGGTGCAGTTTTTAGTTAGTGATATCTAATAAGAAAAACTAACATACATTTCGGCTAATTAATATACTTAAGTGTGGTTTCAAATTTTAATAAATATTTAGTTGTAAGCTAAGAAATGCCACGACAGAGGGAAAGAAAGAAAAAACATTGTTTTGTCAGACATAAATTGAGCCATACTGACCAAGGCCAACCTTTGCGAATAGAGTGTGTCATGTGGTCAGCACAGAAAACCCTCCGCTCTTTAATATAAGTTTTCTAGACCGGAGCCGCTATTTTTTCATTCAAGTAGCTTCCCATTTGTCCTCACGAGTCTGAGTTGACCCAGTTCCACATTCACAGAAAATCTAGACGCGATGGGCACCGACCCTGGAACCTTTGGAATTGAAGTCAGGAACTCTGATCACTAAACCACAGAGGTGGTCGAAGGAAAGAAAGGTTTAGATAAAAATCTATGACAAAATCCAAATCTGCATTAATTTGTTTATTATACTTACTATTACCAAGACATATTTCATGATTAATGAAACTCAGTGGTACGTCACATATCCTCATGAAGTCCTTCATTTTACCCTGAAGGTATGCGTACCATAGTTTGAGAAACACTAGGCTTCGTTGCTTTGAGAGTAGGAAGCTGAACAAAGTAGAAGGGCAATTTGGAATTAGACACGGACCTTATGGTAAAAAAAAAAAGATTGAAAGTTTCAAATAAGGACAGGATATCGGACTGACTAAAAGGGTGGTTTGGTATTTGTCCCTGCTCCCAGAACGGACGGCGTGAATTTAAGCGTCGTTACGCCGGCTGGTGAATGAAGGCGTGGACTAATTTTTTTTAAACATAAAAAGTATTGCACCTTTCAGGAGGAAATATCACCCCCTTTCTCTTCATCCTTGTCCCTTAATGTTAGTCTCTATAACGAGGCGCATCTAACCACTCTGGTAAGGGCACTCATTGTTTGCCCCAAGATGTCTTCTGTCTTCTTCTGTCTACTTGTAACAAACAAAAACTACGGGCATGCATCTCAACCACCTGTGTCGTCGTCAGGTTCCTGACTGGTCTCTCTAGTCTCCTGGTGGAGGTTTATATAGAGTTCAATTTTCATAAGAAGGGCCTTATCTAAATGCTTGAAAGATCACTAGATACACCTGAAGGTGGGGATGTAGGGAGGTTGAGAAAAGCTAAGTGTTTTGCAGGGTTTTGTTGAAAAACTTTTTTTGGTTCAAAATAAATAAAATATTGCTCCAGTAGAAAGATGGTTTATTTTTCTTCACATGGTGATATCAACAGTTGTTGAATATCTGTCATGAGCATAACGGAATTATATGAGAACCTTTTTAAATTAAGAGAAAAAGTTGTCATTAAATTTCAAGACATTCTTGACAGATATTCAACAACTATTGATATCACCATTTTGGGAAGAAAATTAAACTCTATGTTTTTACTGGATAAATATTTGATTTATTTTCGGTGACCTGGTGGTCTAGGGGTAAGGTGTCAAACTTCTATGCTGGCGGCCGGGGTTCAATCCTCGGTCCCGGCAAAGATTTATCTGATTACCAAACTCTTCCTTCACCTGTGACAAGACATGTGGGGAATGCCAGGCCTCCACCGTGGTTCGGATTCCACGTTAAACTGTAGGTCCTCTATTTCATCTCACAATCACCCTACCATTACACATTAGCGTAAGTGCGTATAACCCGAACGGGTAGTAAGACGCGGTGCTAATATTAATAATAATAATGATTTATTTTGACCAAAAAAGTTTTGATATAAAAATTTCAAAAATATTACTTTTTTTTTGCGTACCCTTTACTCCTATTTAACGTAGCACTTTTCAACCGGTGTGACACGGGACTTTGGTGAAATGTTGAAAAGCGGTGAAAAAAATCCCTTGAGGAATAATAATGGATATTTTAAAATCCATGGTTAACATAATTTAAAAAAAAGTAACACAATGATTACAAAAAATACACAATCTTAAAAATAATTTTAAATTATAATAATGTATTCTTAAGAAAAACAATTTTAGCAACTTATTCAGTGTGCCGTGTTTAAGTGGCTGAGAAGAACTACTTTAACGTATCCATACTTCCAGTCATGTGATCTGTAGCTGTCGCGTTTGATAAATACTATCAATATTTATAAAATAGCACTAATAATAGAATATTAATAAAACTTTATCATTTTGGTCAACCAATTTCGGTGGCCGCATGGTCTAAGGCGCTACTTTTACAGTAGACTATATTACCGATGACTGGGAGAGATCGAGGGTCAAATTTAAGTCAGGTGTACTGAGAGGGGTTTTCCAAAATGGTTTTCCACTATCTATCTACATGCAAATGCAGGTGCACTTCTTATAAATTTAGCCTTACTGGTCTCTAAAATTATTTGCTTAGTTAGTAACGAAGCTCTAACCAAAACAAGTAGTAAGACGCGACTCAAAAAAAAGTTGCCAAATTTTGTGTTCTTTACAAGGTCCTTAGTAGGTTGGAAGTATTGTTATAATCGTTTTATATTACTTTTTATTGATAATATAATATTACTATTGTATTAGTAGTCAAATAATTATTTCCGAATAGATTGACATTGTTTTCAATAAGAACTTTCCGCTCTCAGTTAACACCTCTCCTGCCATGGTTGATCTATAAGTTAGGTGTTATCCGTGGGGTGAGACGGTCTTTCGACACTCATCCGGGTTATCCGTGAATTTACAATGATCTCTAAGCTAGGTATTATCCATAGTGTGAGACGGTCTTTCGACACTCATCCGGGCTATCCGTGAATCTACAATGATCTCTAAGTTAGGTATTATCCGTAGGGTGAGACGGTCTATCTACACTCATCCGGGCTATCCGTGTATTTACAATTATCTCTAAGATAGGCATTATCCGTGGTGTGAGACGGTCTATCTACACTCATCCGGGTTATCCATGTATTTACAATAATGTTATATGGATGATAAAGTTATTATTTTTAGAGAGAGTGTATGTACCCTCATTGACGTGGAGGGAATGTGGCAAACCATTTAGTAAAAAAAACATAGGTGGCCACATGTTCTAAGGCATCACTCACGCAATAGTTTGGATTGCTGATGTCCGACACCTTAGCTCAGTCGGTAGCGTGTTTGTCTTTTTAGTTAAGGGTCCCGTGTTTGATTCCTGGCACGACCAAAAAATGTATCATTGGAGGAATATGAATTTACCCTTTCACAGTGATGAATAAACGACTGGGGTCTTGATGTTGTGCCTGTTGTATATATAAGGCAATTAATAAGTCGTGTGTTGATACAATCAGTCAGTTCAGTAAGTGCACGCGAACTACTTTTAATAAATGAAAATGAAAAATAGATTATAAATTTTTATAGGAGAACCACGATATAAACAAATCTAATTTACAGGGTGATTCGCTCGATAGAGGCCACAAACATTTGTAACTCTAACTTATATTTATTTACAGTTCGTCATGAAAATGAATGTACAGTACACATACCTTGAACCGTGAGAAACAGAGTATGGCCACAGATGATGCTGAAAATGGTGGCCTCCTGCATTCAGGCACTTTTCCACTCGACCCACCAAATTTTGGAATACCTTTCTTGAGGTGTCCTCAATCTCTTGGCGTAGAACTTTGAGGACTGCGATTGTTCCGGCTTTATTTAAAGTCCATTCTCCGTAGGAATTGTTTTATGAAAGGTCTTTTTCCCTACCAGAAATCTATTATATGGTAGGATATTGGTTGGAAAAAAGACCTTTCAGAGATTAATTCCTAATGTGAATGGAGTATATGTACACTCTCCTCCTCAATAAAGAAAGAAGTCGGCTGGTGTTAAATCTGGAGATATTGGTGACCAAAGATTTTTTAGATTACTTGATCTCCAACAAAAAAACTTTCAATTTCTCTTGTGTTGACATTTAAAGTGCGAAATGTTGCACCATCTTGTAGAAAATATTCCTCAGTTAGTTCATGATTTGTTATTTTATTCTATTTTAGCACCGCGTCTTAATACCCGTTCGGGCTATACGCCTATGTATTATTTTATTTGCGTTAATGGTTTTTAAGGATTAGGAAGGTTATATTTATAGAAAGGGTGTCCAAATTTGCGTGGAAAGAGACTGTAAAGTGAAAAACAATTTTGGAAAAACATCCTTCAGTACATCCGACATAGATTTGAACCTTAATCTCCCCGTCATTAGCAGTCTAGTTTACTGCGAGAGTAGCAAGTTACACCTTGCGGCCATCCAAACGGGTATCTGTCAACTGATTTACAAACTCACTGAATATTTCTAGGTATACACTCTCATGGTAACAGATAGTAGAAAAAACAAAAATAGAGCCGATAATTTGTCTACGAGTCACATCACACCACATTCCGAGTTTCTAGGAATGCAGATGCTGTGTATGCAGCGCATGAAGATTTTATTGTGCCCATATATGCATTTTGAGAGTTCATGTAGCAGTTCATATGAAATCAAGCTTCATCCGTAAATCAAATACGGTCCAACATCCTAAGATTTTGGATAAGAAAATATTGAAACCGTAGGCAAAACTACATATGTTTTTCATCGTTCATCGGAAGCATTTCATAAACATATTAATCACGTTAAGGATGCAGTTTAGACTTTTTGGCAGCTTTCTGATACACAAAATATGAAAAATTATTTACCATAATCTCGAGGGAAACTCTGCGTAATGATTTTGATGATGATGTTTGTAATCGTACCTTTACATCTTGTATTGTCTCTTCAGACAATCTCTAGCCTCTTGAATGGTGGTTGACAACTCTTCCCGTTGTTTCTAACTTCTTTACCAATCTATGTATACAAAATTTTGAAGGCACACTTCATTACATCAAATTAATTCCGAAATGTCCTTTGACATGATTTAAACGAACCCGTTTGGCAATATTTACCAATGAGGAGCACACGCCGCTAGATTGTGCACAAAAATCTAGTTAACATCGCCGCTGTGCATACTAACAGCTCGTTCATACGATGAGGCTTAGGTGGTTTTGCCGAATAGGTTTTTTATACCATACGCTGCAGCGGCGTATTAATTTAAATGTGCGTGTTCACACGATACTGTCGGCGAATCTATAAGGTAACATGACTTATTAGGTCAATTTGGACATTATGTTTTGTCAACGGAAACCTTATGCGGTGATCTGGCAAAAAAAACAAAACTTAACCGGTCGCCAGTGGCACATATATTGTAGTGGGAGCGTTCAGATGATAAGGTGGTTTTTTACCTTATGGCACAAAGTTGCCGAGGGCAGACTGGCCGTTCACCAGCCAGTCGGGGTTCAACTTTGCACAATATGTAGAATAGTGGCATTCAATATGGACATGGAACTCATAAAAATACAAGTATTTAAAATAATTAGCATCGGGGGAAATAGGTTTAATATTAAAGGAAAAATTTGTAACAAAAGAAAAGGCAAGATTTAGATTTAAAAATATTTTTTTTCATAATAACTATATGGGGAGAAATTTGCGATATAATTTTAAGAAATCATTTAGTTACGTTTTTAAATTATGGGTGAGCTGGCGGTCTAGGGGTAAGGTGTAAGACTTCTGTGCTGGCGGCCGGGGTTCAATCCTCGGTCCCGGCACAGATTTATCTGATTACCAAACCCTTCCTTCACCTCTGACAAGACATCTTGTGAATGTGGGGAATGCCAGGCCTCCACCGTGGTTCGGATCCCACGTTAAACTGTAGGTCCTTCACTTCATCTCACAATCACCCTACCATTACACATTAGCGTAAGTGCGTATAACCCGAACGGGTAGTAAGACGTGGTGCTAATAATAATAATAATTTAAATTATGATAGATCTTGGCTTTAAATTGAGACAAAAGATTGCACACATATCTGATGAAAATAAGGTTTTAAAATTATTTTTAAAACAATTGAATTTTCTTTGTTTTTATCTCATTTTCAATGCTGATATTGAGTTTATGAGCGAGTTTGATTCTTTTACGGCGATGACTGCGATATCAATACATAATAAAAAACGTATTCACGTCCATCTTACGAGAAAGCTGATGGAAGTATTAGCATACATACGCGTATACGAGTACGGTGACTCGACAAAGAAAACCTATGGTTAAAAAAAACCTCATTGTGTGAAAACTGCATTAAATTGCGACCTAATAGGTTAAAAACCTCGTCGTGTGAACGAGTTGTAAGGCAAGACCACTGGAAAGTCACGGAAAGAGTTCAACCCTGTTGTGAGGGAGTCTGTAGTCAACACTGCCGCTAAGCATACGTAATAAAGCAAAGTCAGTGACCTGGCAGCCTAGGGGTAAGGTGTCAGACTTCTGTGCTGGCGGCCGGGGTTCAATCCTCGGTCGCGGTAAAGATTTTTATGATTACCAAACCTTTCCTTCACCTCTGACCAGACATCTTGTGAATGTGGGGAATGCCAGGCCTCCACCGTGGTTCGGATTCCACGTTAAACTGTAGGTCCTCCATTTNTCCACCGTGGTTCGGATCCCACGTTAAACTGTAGGTCCTCCATTTCATCTCACAATCACCCTACCATTACACGTTAGCGTAAGTGCGTATAACCCGAACGGGTAGTAAGACGCGGTGCTAATAATAATAATAATAATAATAATCATCATCATCATCAATATCATAATAAAGCTAGGTCACAGGAACTATAAATAAATACCGATGGTATTGACAAAAGTCTGGGGTTTCTGGAGAGAGAATTCAGCCTGTATTTAACCTATCTATTTTCTTATCTAATATATTTTTTTATAAAATACCAACATGTTTAATTGCATGGAAAATATAGTCGGACATAAAATTTCAGTAAAAAAATGGGGCAAAAAAAATGAATGTCTGGTAGGCTAGCTCTAGGTAAATAAGACTGTTTTAGATGATAGCTCACAAACAACTTGAATAAACAACATCGTTAATGAGTACAAAACAAGTTAATTAGCTGGTCTAGAAGAGCGTGTGGGTTTTTCAACGCTAATTTAGAATATGCTTAATGAATAGACTGGTACTTTATAAGTTAAGAGTTGCGGAACTGCACGATCTCTTGTGGGTTTTAATCACAGACAGGGATCAAACTCGGCGTCGCGGGAATTAATATAATTAATATACATCTTGCGTGTCTCACAATACGATAGGTTTGCTTTTATTCTATTTCTACTAGTTTATGCACTCACACAGTCACATTCTCACTCTCGCGCACTATTTAGTGCACGCATACTCTGTCTTTCTCGTGCACGAGATCCGTGTATCTTTCATGCGCGAATTTTTGTATCTCCTATGCGCTCTATCTTGACTCTCATGCGCGAACTTTTTATCTCCTATGCGCTTTATCTTGACTCTCATGTGCTAACCTTTGTATCTCCTATGTGCTCTATCTTGACTCTCATGTGCTAACTTTTGTATCTCCTATGCGCTCTATCTTTACTCTCATGTGCTAACTTTTGTATCTCCTATGCGCTCTAGCTAGACTCTCATGTGCTAACCTTTGTATCTCCTATGCGCTCTATCTTGACTCTCATGTGCTAACCTTTGTATCTCCTATGCGCTCTATCTTGACTCTCATGTGCTAACATTTGTATCTCCTATGCGCTCTCTCTGGACTCTCATGCGCGTGCTCTCTCTCGTGAACGCGCTTTGTCTTTGTTGTGCGCGAGATCTCTGTCTCTCTTATGCGCACTGTCTCTCTCACGCACACTTGCATTCTTACGATCTTTTTTTCGTTCTCACAATATTTCCCGCCCTCTCACGCTCTTTCTCGCACTCTTTCTGTGTCTCTATTTTCCTCTCTTACACACACACACACACACACACACACACACACACACACAATTCGCACACAAATACACACGCACACAGGGATACAAACTTAAGCCCCCTGTTCAAACAAAATAGTTCTGTGTCTTTCTACCCGTTTGGGTTATACTCTTATAAGTATACAAACTACGCTAACGGTTGTATAGATTAGGAAGGTTATATTTATAAGAGGTGTACCCGCATTTGCGTTGAGGTAGAGTGGAAAACTTATTATAAATCACTCTCAGTACCACCGGTGTACGGGCCTCTTGAGAACTTTGAACACTTTGAGATTTTTTTTTTATATTTTTTTTATTATTGATGAAACTGGCTTAAAAGGCTTAAGAGATTTTAATAATTAAAATCTTGTATAGTAAGAACTAGTTTATATAAATAGAAGTCATGTTTAGTAAATTAAATGCTTAAATTAGTTTTATATATATTATATATAGTATGATTTATTAATTTAAGATTTAATTTGTGTTTATTTGTAAGATTGTTTATCGTGTTAAGCTAGACTGCCAATGAATGGAAGATCGGGGTTCGAACACCAGTTGGCTGTTTTAAGTGTGTTTTCAAAATTGTTTTCCACCCTCCTTTTACGCAAATGTGGGTACATTCCCTGTAAATTCAACGTGGTAATAATAATAATAATAATAATAATAATAATAATGTATAGCCTGAACAGGTAGTAAGACGCAGTGTTAAAAAAATATGAAAAATAATATTGCTTTTATCATTTATGGCTGTTGCTGGTCTACGATTTGGTAACATGCATGCTATACTTTAAAAATATTATACTTACTGTACTTTTATGTAATATTCTGCAGATGCCTTATATGACGTCAATGCGACAAAATGCATTTACTAACTTAAAGTGTTTAGGCTACATTTTTTAATAAGCTGCAAGAGATTATATATTATAATAAAATAATGTATCTTGTGTCTTTACACAGATACTGAGCCGTATCAAGCAATCAGGTATTTACAGTTTTATTTAAGAGTAATCATGATTAAAGGTTATGCTTTGGAAAATTAAAATGTAGGCTTATATTATAACAAAGGACACTAAACGTGTATTATAAAATCTATTTTAAGTTGTGTGTATGTGTACTTGTTACAGTAACTGATTTTGGATGGAATGAACTGTTATTTAATTTGATTGTAGGTTGATGATTAAGTTTGATTGAAAATTCGATTAGGGCCTATAATTAAAAAAAATTGTATATATTTTTATATGTATTCGAGGTATTTAACATGAACTATATAAATATACTGATTATATCAGCACATGACTTACCCTCTAACACACTTCTAGAACATACAAAACCTTCTACATAACAAATTGTAGTCTATAATATTCTAGCTAATTTTGAAATTTTTGCAAAGAAAGGGACACAAAGGTATAAACAACATGATTAAATAGCTATAACTTTACCACGATAAAGATGATATTGATTGACGTAGACTTTATGTACCTACATTATTTATTAATAATACAAAACGTAACTGCCGCTAATTTTGATTTTAAACTATACATTAAAATATAAGAGATCGGTACTTCAACGAGTTGTATTAAACTATTCGAATAAAAAGTAATGTTTTGTGTAATTAGGCACTGCTTGGTACTTTAATAACAAGGTTAAGTGTAAAAACCACAAATTACGTAGTTTAATTTAGTATATAGCTCTACTGTAATCAGTACTTGGGATGCCAGACGTATTATAGTCAGTTTAATTGGCTCATTTAATACACTGGTCTTGCCTAAAGGTGGGTTACTTTCTATCTATTGATTTCCAAGTTTCTATAAGCTTAGAGCGATAATTATGTAATTATTTAAATGTTGACCATCGAAAGAATATCGTATGTTTCATGTCTAAAAAAAATGTTACCTCAATGTGTCCTGTTTTTTCCTCTAAAAAGATTTTACCTGAATTTGTTTCATGGATATTTTTTACCTAAACTCATCCTGTTTCATGGCAAAAAACCCATCTAAATTTGTCCTATTTCATGGTCTAAAAAGGTTGAATGAATTTGTCCTGTTACGTATACTCATCCTGTTTTAAGACCTAATAAATTTGTAAATGAACTCATCCTGTTTCATTTCCTAATAAATCATTACCTGAAGCCCACCTCGGTGGCCGCGTGGTCTAATGTGCTACTCTCGTGTTAGATTATACTGTCAAAGATGGAGAGATCGGGGTTCAATCCCAGTCGGGTGTATTGAGGGTGATTTTTCCTAAATGGTTTTCCACTCTCCCTCCAAGCAAATGTGGGTGGACTTTTTATAAATTAAACTTTAAAAATCCCTAGCTCATTAGAGTAAATAAATAGTACATAATCGTATAACCCGAATGGGTAGTAAGAAGTGGTGCTAAATAATAAATAATATTACCTGAACTCATATTTTATGTAAGATCTACTAAGAAATTGTTTGATAAAATTGTTTCATTGCCTAGTAAATTGTTACCTGAACACATTCTGTTTCATTAACTTAGAAAATGTTACCTGAACACATCCTGTTTCATTAACTTAGAAAATGTTACCTGAACACATCCTGTTTCATTAACTTAGAAAATGTTACCTGAACTCATTTTGTTCTATGTCCAAAGGCCATGTTCCTGTTGCATGATTTCATCCACTTTTATACAAGAACGCGTGCCGTTTCAATGGCCTATAGGTACAACCCAAACGGGAGCTAATACACAATGGACAAAAAGATCTATTTTATTACTATGTCAATACAATCCAATTTTCATAGAAAGGGACAGTTATAAAAGTGTTCTGAAGCTGGCAGTTTTGATATATATAATAAATACACATAAAGTAATAGTGATGCTGATATATAGTAAAATACTATTAATGTAAACAGCACCTTTCTACCAGAATCCTACTATATCTTTAGTTACATGGAAAGAGCGTGAAAAGACGTTTTAGGATAAAAAAATATATTAACAACTCAGGACACATTAAATCGTGTTTTTGACCCAAAACATCCTTTTAACGGCAAACCAGATGATACGAGTCCAACGCCTTTACTCGCATGTCCACCAAAGTGGATAGAATCAGTTGCTTCAAACATATTAAAATTACCTCCCAAAATAATGTATAAAAATATTTAATTCCCCTGTAACTCGTTCGCCCACACACAGCTACCTATTCTTCGTGCAGGCACCAGACGTCGAACCCAAGACCCCCCGTACCCGAGGATATATCTCTGTCTGTCGATTCCTTTGCGTGTGTTCCCACCATACTAACACAAACACACACACTGCGTGTCTCTCATACGTGGCCGACAAAGTGGAATAAATTGACGAGTTCTCATCTCGGGACACAAGAGAGACCGCTTCCATTTTACACTGCAAACCTGTTAGATTGAGAAGGATGACAAACATTAGCTTCACTACACACTCATACTTAAATATAGCCAGTTTTTTTTATTTTATTTTGTTAGCACCGCGTCTTACTTCCCATTCGAGCTGTACGCCTATGTTCTAACTACTCTAATGATTTTAAGGAATGAGAAGGTTTAATTTAGAGGAAGTGCACCCACTATTGCGTGAGGGAGAGTGAAAACTGTTTAGTAAAAACTACCCTCAGTGCACCCAACCGGGATCGAATCTCGATTTCCCCGTCATCAGCAGTTTAGTCCAACACGAGATTAGCGCGTTAGATCATGCGGCCACCAAAGCTGGTTTTATTGCCAGCTTCAGTGGCAGAATAGTCTAAGGACACTCTCGTGTTAGACTGGCCTGATTATGACGGAGAGATCAGGGTTCGAATTATAGCTGAGTCTACTGAGGGTGGGTTTTTTTTCTAAATGGTCTCCCGCAATCCTTCCACGCAAATTTGAGTTAATTTCTTCTTATATTTGGGGATTTGGGAATTTGGGGATCAACTTAGACAACAACAAAAAATAATACGTTATTCAATAGTACATTAATATAGTCATTGAGAAAAACCTTTGTCCACGTGGTTAAGGATTTAAGCCTCACAATATATGTCAAAATTTACTAAAAATACGCCCTGTGCATCCTTCTCGATCGATTGCTTGGAATAAAACTGAAAACCTTTAAGCGGCCGTCATATTGAAATGAATAACCAATTTTAAACTATGTGCAGTACATACATCGTTTGGCCCAGATTCAGAGAATGTCCCTACCAAATTTCGTTAAAATTGATCTACGCATTTGACAGTTATTCGGAACAGACATATGGACAGACGCAATTATAAATGGTCAAGATAATAAAGGACCTCACTGAGTTCGGTCAATAAGCTGCACCATAGTGTAGTCAGTGACGGTAAGAGTGTTACCTTATTGTTTAAAGACGTCTCTATAAAAGACAGGCTGGTGGAGATAGGGAGAAGTTATGGTATAGAGATCAACAATGAGCAGTTAAAAAGTGTTGGTGATTTCAAAAAATGAAGAGCCATTGAAAATCAACATTGGACACCAGGATTTGGAAAACAGGTACCTGGGGAGTTTCCTGGCAAAGGATGATTACTGCACCAAGGAAATTATGTCGAGTATCGTGATGGCCAAGGAAGCTTTCAACAAGAGGTTACTGCTGACCAGCAAGTTGAGTTTGGAACTGAGGAAGAAACTGATGAGATGCTACGTTTCGAGCATCGCGCTGTATGGAGCAGAAACTTGGACTCTTAGGGAGATGGAAAAGAAATACTTGGGGAAAGTTTTTAAATATGGTGCTGGAGAGAAGACTTGAGAAAATCAGGTGGACAAACCGGAATAAATGAAGAAGTTCTATGAATAGTGGGGGAGAAGAGAACTATTTTTGATGATATATTTCGATGTAAAGAAAACTGTAACGGACACATCCTTAAGAGGAACTGTCTTCTGTACGACGTCATAGAAGGAAAGGTTGAGGGAAAGAGTTGCTTAAGGAGAAGAAGGATTCAAATATTAGATTACTTGAAGTAAAGAAGAAAATTCTGTGGGCTGAAGGAGGATGCAGAGAACAGGGCGCATTGGAGGTCTTAGTTCTTTGGAAAAAAAAGAATGGGCCTGTTGTGAGACAGAACACATAATAATAATAATAATAATAATAATTCAATGGTTTGATACCAGTACTTGACTCGTAGTTGTCAAATAAAACGATCACTATAGTACGTATCCTGAAATATTTACTTCTTTCGGTGTGTCAATTGACAATTCCCTCTCAACTGAGAGTGTATGTAGCATTTGTACGGCTTATTCGACTATAGGCTACATGCTTTTTTTTAGAAAAATAAAATAAATCTCGGCTTTATTTTATCGTGCCGCTCAGTGTTTATATTGCAGACGAGCTTAAGTTTATACAATCTACACTATAATTAACACTCCAAAGGTGTTGGATTCAAAATAATTGAAATTTTAAAGAAATACCCGAAAGGTAGTATAAATAAAACTCGTGGACTGTTTTCAGACATGCGATGTCGAGTCTTCGACTTTAAGGGGGTTATGGGGTCGGGCGTAGTAAAGGAGGACCGCTTATTGAAGTGTTTGGAAATAATTCGGCAGGTGATTGGAGAGACGTAATAGTTGCTCTGGTTTTGTAAGATGTTTTTGTCCCATTATAGTCATATATATAAAGTTTTAATAGCTCTATTACTACAGGACTTAATAAATGGATCACTGGCTACTCTTCACAAATGATGCATTCTGGGCGCCCTCAAAATTACCCACGAGAACTTTTGATGAAAATTTAATAAAAACAATCATTTAAAATTGAATTGATAGCTTTATTTTATTTAAATTAGTTGTGGAATCTCAGATAAAATCGGCCCACTGGGATATTTCCCGGTATCTTGGCAGCCCTGTCCACTCCTGCAGTAAAGGTTCGACTCTCATTCGAGTGCACGCGGAGGGAAGGTGGGAGGGGGGGCTGGGGAAGAGTGGGATATTTGTCACTGTGATTTAAGCAGTCCTAGTCCCATGTTCTTAGGGTATGAAACAGGGTTAACTTAGGTAACATTTTCATAGGACATAAAACAGGGCGAATTTAGGTAACTTTTTTTAGGGCATGAAATAGGACAAACTTAGGTTACTTTTTTTAGGGCATGCAACAGGGTACATTTAGTTAACATTCTCTTTAGGGCATGAAGTAGTACAAATTTAGGTGACATTTTCTTAGGGCATAAAACAGGGCAAATTTAGGTAACATTTTCTTAGGACATAAAACAAACAGGGTTAATTTAGGTAACATTTTCTTAGTGCATGAAATAGGACAAATGTAGGTAACATTTTCTTAGGGCATTTGAAACAAGGCAAATTTAGGTATCATTTTCCTAGGGCATGTAACAAGGCTAGTTTATATAACATTTTCTTATGGCATTAAACATTAAAAGTAGAGGTAATAAGTTCTTAGATCGTGAAACATTAAAAATTGAGGTAACATGTTCTTAAGGCATGAAACATTAAAAATAAAGGTAACATGTTCTTAGAACATATAACAGAACCAATTCATGTAACATTTTCTCTGGGGATGAAAAACACATTCTTTACTGTAGTCAACATTTAAATAATTAGTGGTGAACACACTCATTAATTCAATTCCCAATTGAAAACGTGAGACGCTAGCTTAACTCTTGTAACCAAAGGAGTTCTACCATCAACGCCGTATATCTGCCTTCCACTCCAACCCTAACCACCCCCTCTCCTTCCTCCACATGGAATCCAAGTACGTAATAACACCTCCTGGTTTATTTCTCAGTACAGCAGTACAGTACTATTCACACCTCGCTGGCAATTATTGGCACGTTCATCATGTGTCAGTTCTGGCTATTTTCCAATTTACCTATTTCTATTTCTTCCTATCTTTCTTGCTGCATAATCAATGCCCACCTTTCGGGGGAGAAGGTATCGGACACCTGAGAGTGAGAGGATTAAGGTACAGAGTTTGTAAATTATGCTAATCATTGTTTGCTACGCCTGTGTGTTTTGTGGCTGTTGACGCCCTTAGGCGAGGGGGTACCTCTAGTCCTTAATCTGCATGATGCCGCCAAGGTCGCATGGATGCGTGGTTTGAGCTAAAGCAGGACTGAACTTTAAGCCTGGTTCAAATAGGCGCACGTGCATAATTTTTTCAGTCACGTCCTGTGAAGCCACGCCACAAAAAAAAAAGGAAGTTCACACAAGTGACCTGCTTCCTGTGACGCCAAGTTGACGTCACGTCACCGCAACTGGAGCGGTGCACATTAGCCACTTGCATCTATTTTGGATGTCCACACACTGACCTCACACAAGCAGAACAATGACGTGTGAAGTTCGTGTACACTGTCCTATATCTTCACAGGTACTGACAAGTGACAGGTCATTGAGTGGCAACGTCACCGCCACATCCCTTATTTTGACGCACCACTGAGGGTGTGAGGGCTCGAAGGAAGGTCTAACCCCTTAATTCTATCGCCTATTAAATATTTTTTTCTCGATAATACATTTAAGTGCAAAACACCATACTTGGGTGAAAAACAGGACATTTATTTTTGCATTAAAAACCAACAAATTATCGAATGGGTAGGCTACACTTAAATTCCCGATCTCCTCCCCCCCCATATTTTTAATTTTGAATATTTTTTATCTTGTATGACTATTAAGATGTAGAACTGTTCAAATCAAAACTTTTAAGTTGGTATGGAAAAATCCAACATTTTGGTATTGGGGGGGAGGGGGGTTTACAACTAACTTGCCCACCCCTCAAACAAAACATAAACAGTCGTGCCGTTTCTGGGGTTGGGTTGTAAAACGTAATACTTAGGTGCATTACGGTGAAAAATAAGTGCGAAACGGTAGTATATTTAAATTTTAATTTTGAGGGGATGGGGGGTCAACTTATGTGATCTGCACAACGTGTCCTCCGATATGAAGGGTAGCTGTGAATATATTGAATAAACAGTCGCGGACAGCCGAAAGGGATGGCCCTCCAGCTTGAAGGTTGGACAAGGGCTTGATGAGCTCTCACCGTAAAACAATCCCATCAAGAAACACACATACTTTCTAATAACAGGAGTATACAAGTAATAGTATATTGTAAAGGGTGGATACAGTCCAATTTTCATAAGAACATCCTTTGAGAAAATACAAACAATTGTTCTTTTTGCCAACATTGATAACATTTTATTATATTATTAGTATTATTGATTATATCTATAAAAAATACTGTGACATAATATTTCTTGACGTATGAATGCGTGATATTAGATCCCCCTTGTATAACATCTTTGAGTGAACTGTATGGGAACTATTGAGAGACATTGTCATAATTATCTTGGTTTCTTGGGGTCAATTTTCCCTCTGATATAAGACAAATTTTGCAACACGGTTTTGTCGATGTTTCCAGTAGCTCTTTCTTAGCCCCAGCACATCAACTTCCGACATAATTGAGAGCGAGGAGATTTGACAACCATGGGCGTCCATAAATCATTGATAAATGGGGATTCAGCTCCCCTTATCTCTTTGCAATCTTTACTTTATTTTTGTTAATTTTTATAAAAAAATAAAATTGTAAATTTTGGATTTGGCTGCCATTTGCTATCAACAACTTTGAAACATCAAAATCCGTGTTAACAGAGGTAAAAATAATAAAATGTAGATTTCCTCCCAGTGGGTACCTCTCCAACGGTTTTCTTTTCAGTTTTTTATGTTCAATAAACTTATGAAAAATATATTGTTTCTTTTCAATGGGTTTTACTACATAGCCATCTTAATTTTTGTTAATTTTTCAGAAACTTCCCTCTTTTGCTAAAATTGGCTCTTGAAACTCAGAATGTTTGTTCAGATGCTCTACAATTCCCTCCCACAAGGTTACATTCCTGGAATTTTCTCTCGAGGGGGGAGATGCCACATTACCAGCAGATGGGAATTCAATCTGGCCCCCATTTGGAAGAACCACATGGGCGCCCTTGTTGACAACATTAACATAAAGATGATAAAGATTTTCTCCATAAAAGCCACAGTTCATTTAGAGGTGTTATCAAGTATAGCAGATTTTCTAGCAGTCAGATAAGGCCCTTTTTATTTTGTATGTATTTTTTACCTTCTCTGGTTCACCCTAGTGATTTTAAGATGCCTCTTCCCAAAAATACCAAGAGAAAAAAAAATGTTCCACTTTACTAAGTTAATTCGCGGGCCTCCAAGTGAAGCAAACAGTAGTAGTATGGGCTTATCTTTGACAACATCTTCATACATCCCAACACTTTGAATCATGAGACTAATTAAAATTTACCGGGTAAGGGGACCGCACGTAGAATGAGGTAATTACCGGCACTGCGGTATGTTTTTATGCCAGATTATGACTAATATGCATCAAGGAGAGTTTTAAAAAAGACGCACCAGGGAACACTAACACAGTGTGAGGTATATATTTAGCAGCCGTGAAAATGTGATGCTTATTTTTCATCGAGAGACAACCAAACATATTTTATTTTAACTGAGGAACTGTAAATATAATCACACGTTTAACAATCAAGTTCATATGATTTATTACGTTTGAAAGGAACTGCAATCTTATTATAACCACGGCAAGAAAGAAGAAAATACCACAGACCACAGAATTAACGTTTCCTACTTCCGGCTAGACATGGCATTTAACATTTACAATATTTTTTAATATTTTATTTCTCTTACGTCTTTCTTAGCAACGCGTCTTACTAACCGTTTGGGTTACACGCTTATGTAATAATTACACTAATGATTGAAATGATCAAATGTTGTATTAAGAGGAAATGTATACTTATTTGCGTGGAGGAAAGAGTTGAAAACCATTTCGGTAGAAAAAAAACCACTCTCAGTATACTCGACCGAGATTCGAACCTCGATTTCCCCGTCATCGGCAGTATAATCTACTGCAAGAGTTGCTCCTTAGATCACGCGGCCACCTAGGCGGGTTTTATTTGGGTCATATTTGATATTTAACTGGCACTTTATGAACAAACACGACTTAAAAAACTAAATTAAAACTAGAAAAGACAACACAATACCCAATCCCCCACTCCGTTGACTCATCACTGTGAAAAAAGAAACCCACATTTTACCATTGATAAATTGGTTTACGAGTTTGGATATCGAACCCGGGATCCTTAGCTTATTAGGTGGCCACACAACTGACTCAGCTAAGGTGAAAGGTATAGTTTGTTTTTGATAAGAAGAAACCTTTAGAAAATACATATTTTTTTGAGGTCAACGATGTTTTACCAATCTATAATTTATTACCCACTTCAGTAGACAAAAGATATAAGGCGTCACTTTAATGTTAGACTGGCCTGCTGATGACGAGGAGATCGGATTTTGGATCCTAACCGGGTATACTGAGGGTAGTTTTTCCTAAATGGTTTCTCACTCTCCTTCCACGCAAATGCGGGTAAATTACCTCTAAAATGTTTCCATCCTCATACCTACCCCATTAGAGTAGTTATCATACATGCTTATATAATTAGCAGATAATAAGTCAAGGGGATAAAATAAAATAGTGCTATTTTATAGAAATTGATAATATAATTAAAAGTAGTAACTGCAGATCACGTATTAATACACAAAAGTAGATCTAGTAACATTTTTAGCTGTCACACTAGGTTGGTTATATCTGTGAAAATTGGACTCTTTTCGGGATATTTTGCCAAAATATAATCAAATTATTAAAAGAGGAAATGTCTGTATGTTCGCTTTTTAAGCCACCAATTAAGATTTTGTGTAATAAATGACAAGATTATCATTAACTAGAAGAAGTGCTCGGTGTTATCCTGCGTAACCACGTGATAAATTGCGTGGCTACACTTGGCTTCAAACAGACAGAAAAAAGTCTTCATTATAATTTCTTTTGACCGAGTTTTTAATTAATTAAAACATATCTAATCCAATATCTAAAATCCTAAGATCGAGGTGCATATGTTTGTGCACAAGGGATACTAATTTTTAAAATTTCAGACCTTTCTCTGCATGCGGTTGATTTGTTCATAACATACAGACAGACAGACAAACTATTCATTTTATTAACATATGAAATAATAAGCAGATCAAGATTATTCTTCTCTTTGATTGCAAGAAATTAGATTAGCCGGAAAATAAATATATGAAAGCTTTTGAACATTTTTATCCTATATATTTTCAAACATCAAAATTAAATTAAACTAATTTTAATCATTTTTATCATAAATAACATAACGTTGAGAATTTTGCGGTGCACCTAGCGATATTAGCGGAACTCCGGTGTACCATCGCACACCTTTGAGAACCACTGCTTTAGGGTAACGATCAGACATTTGGAATGTTTTATTTATGTTTGCGATTTAAAAAAAAACATTTGTTAACAACTTCCCGACCCAGTTTTCGCTTATCTGCTTCTATTTTTGAAATCCCCTTCATCCTCTGTGACTCCTCACGGCACTTACTAACATTTTTGCTTTTAAGAGTGAAGTGTTGAAGGAGATTGTTTCAACATGGGGTTGTTTCTTGTGGTGAGCCTATAGGGGGGTTCGATATGAAGAAGGGTGTATGTGTGCCGCCGAAGCGTCGTCATGAAACTCAACCATCCATCAACCCCGCCTGCTCCCCTACTCCCTCTACCCGTTCCCCAACACTCTTGTAGGGCCACCCCGATATCAACTAGCTTGTAGAAGTAGTTCCAACGCCATACCACCAATGGTTTTCCTCTCCTCCATTCCCCCCTACCCTCCGAATATGTCTACAGTTAACTGACAAGAGAAATTTTTACAATTGAAATTTACAAGTTGAGATATACGAGTCGACGCTTAGATTAAATTCTTTTTGGCTTGTGAACGTAGAAAACAGTGGCAGGAATATTTTATTTTTAGCAGCAAGTTGAGGTCACGCAAACCGTTAATGTTCAATAGATGGTCGGGTTTGGTCACATGGTAGTCATAACGACGGTATTGGAAACTGACCATTTAAACTTACAATATTTTTACTCTCAGCAGGGATTCTTTATTATCTTCAGCAATTCCTTCTGTTTCCACTCTCTCTCTCTTCATAAATTAGGTAATAGGACGCGTTGCCTACAAAAATGAGGGGGGGTGGGCAGGGGGTAGAGGTTTTAATCGACAATAATTTCACTTCCACATGCGCTGGTGATAATACAGTATTATGCGTCAAGTTTTAAAGCAAGATAGATTGCCGGTGGTAGGTTTATGTTATGGGAACTTTTCCCCATGTGATTTTTTCATGCTATTTATCTGCAAATGTTGATGCATTTCCTTAAAATTGATATGCCTTCATCTCTTTCTTCTATTAAGTTAAGTCCCAAAACGCACTTAATCCCTGACAAGGGAAAGAGGTCAACACAATGAAACGTTACTATTTTAATGTCTTATATATAATTTGATAAGCCCGTTTCCGGTAATATAATTTACGAGGAAATGACTGAACAGATTTTGACAAACGACCACTCATTTTAACGGTTAGGAGTTCAGGAAGTCGGGAAAAATAGTATCTTTCCAATAAAACCCGATTTTCACAGAAAATTTTCAGTTTTTCATTCTTTGTTTAATCACCATGGAAACCGTTATTTGCTTCATTGCTGTAAATCTCCAAATAAACTATATTTCTGTGTCTAAAATATAATAACTCAATCTTTATTTGTTGGTCTGAACAAATCACAATTTTTATCTTTGGATGCTGGTCATAACACATCTAAATTGAGATGCCTAGACTGGGGAAACATTAGTTTTTTTATTGGAATGTTATTATCGTTAATTCTCATTTAAATCAATGATATTAAGCATAATTCGAAAATTAAAATGTTATGTTGTTAAGTTCGTGAAAATATTGTCTGTTTTGTTTCGAGTTTCGACCATGGTAAAATGATGTTGAAATATCTTTTGGTATGTATTATAAGCTCAAAAACGATCAAATGATTTTGAATAATATTTAAAAATTGCCATTTTAACTATCTAAGAATGAGTTTTTGTGTTCATTTTTTTCACATAATGGGTTTTGATGTTAATTTTATTCGTATAATGGATTTTGATGTTCATTTTTCGCAAAAAAATAACACAATACAAATACATAAGTTAATCTACTATGTTTCCATATTATCATTTAATTTTGAGGATATAATATTTAAAAGTAATGTTTTGTGTACCCCAACTATCCTTTCAAATTTTTACAAATACAAGAAGTTCAGTTATGTTTCCATGTTGATACTTAATTTTGAGTGAATGATATTTTAAAGTACATGATGATGTTTTGCGTACCACATATATATTTTCACATTCTCTTTCTCGATCTGACATGCTCTCTAACGCTCTCCCACACTTTCTCACCTCTCTCACACACACACACACACACACACTATGACACTCTCTCACATACCCTTCCCTCATTCTCTCTTTTACACTTCATCCCTCTCTCTCACACACTCTTTACCCTCACGTATTCTCTACATCACACCATTTTCTCACATTATCTTTATTATGCTCTCTCTTAAGCTTTCTCTCAAATGCTCTCTTAGTCTCAAACGCTTTACATCTCTCAAACGCTTGCTTTCTCCCTCAAATGTTTTATCTTTTGAACGCTCTCTCACAAACGTTCGCTCTCTCTCCCTCTCTCTCAAACTCCTTCTATCTCAAACTCTTTCTCTCAAACTTTCTCTAAGGCACTATCATTCTCTCTCTACCTCAAGATAACTTTATCTGTATCTCAATCTTTCTCTATCACAAACTCTCTCTCCATAAAACTCACTTACTTTTAAACTCTCTTACTCCCTAACTCACTTTCTCAACTTATATCTCTAACTCTCATTCTTAAATTCTCTCTCTTACTTTCTATCACTCTAATTTTCTCTCTCTAAAATAATCACTCCCTCTCTAACTTTTTTTCTCAAACTCCCTTTCACATGTCCTAAAATTTTCTCTCTCTTTCACTCAATATCTCTCCCAAAATTTTACTCCTTCTTGCTCACACGCACACACTCTTTCACACATTTTATCACGCATTCTCCCTTACATTTTCTCTTTCTTTCTCTCAAACACTCTCTCTCACTTTCAAACTCACTCACACTCACTTTCTCATACTCACACTCTCATTTTCACACTCACCCACACACCTACCATGATTTGTTTATAATTTGTGAGGAATGCCAGGCCTCCACCGTGGTTCGGATTCCACGTTAAACTGTAGGTCCTCCATTTCATCTCACAATCACAAATCACCCTACCATTACACATTAGCGTAAGTGCGTATAACCCGAACGGGTAGTAAGACGCGGTGCTAATAATAATAAATGTTTATAATTGTACATAGGTAAATAAAATATTTCTTTTCGGTTAAATTAATAACAGCTCAATTGCTACTTGAGTGGTTTGGTGCAACGAATAGGTAAATAGATGAGAGAGGGTTTGTCTTAAAGTTATCATCGTGGCATGAAAGGTAAAAATATAGGTTTCGATTCAGATTAAACGCTGAAAGCTAAACATCTATTTTAGAGTTGATAACCTTTGACGATCAAATGTTTAACTAAAAAGTCAACTGAGGGCTTATTATATATGTACCAATTACTTATAAAAAAGTGCAATAATTTGCAGCCATTGCTGCAACGATCCATTAGTGTTAGTGCATTAAAGTAATTTATAGGCCTACATATTTAAATGATGAATTAATATCCTAGAAAATAATTCCCAAAATAAGCACCAACTAAATCCATCTAAACATGTCATTCATATAAGTTTTGACAAATAATTATATAATTGTTTAACACTTTCTTCAATCACTAAAAAGATTGATCGCCGGGTCCAGGTCTACAGTTTGAGAAAACATGGGGGGCGGTGGAGGTAAAAAAATACACGTCATCGTCGTTCACGTGTGTAAAGTACTAGCTTGTATAGCTTGCATCTTATCCTGGGATTGTTTCTAAAGGCATAATTACATTCTAACGAGGGATACAAACACCAACTAGACTTGTAAAGAGAATTTCCTTCCTCCTCTGTATTTTTATCCTTTTTACTCCTCCTCCCAACTCCATAATTTCGAAAGGTTTTTCCTAAAAAAAAAACCACCAGTTGACGGGGTCGCTCTTATAAAAGGATTGTTTTTGTTAGTTGTTGGCTGTTAAAAGCAATACAAGTCACTTACGACAAGATAACGTTCCACTTAATTATAACAGGGTGTTTCAGAAACTAAGAACTCAGCCTTTAATATATATATAAAAAAACTTAAAAGAATTATTTTACAATCTGAAGAAAATGTTGAACTAACGATATTTGTATTTTGGTTTATATTTTGAGGTAGGTGGGGATAATACTACTGTTAATTTTGTCGGGGGGACACATCCACGAAACATTATTATGAAGTATAAAACATATAATTTTAAAAACCTTTTGTGTTTTTTGTTTCTTTCTTTAAACATTGTTTGTCTCATTTTGTTTTACCGTCGGCTCAAGAGGTGTCTTATAAAGATACAATTCAGGACGTATAAAAATTGAACCTAAGCAAAACAGAATTTCAAACAGAATTTATCCTAAACAGACAACGTAATGTAGAATTCTGGTAGGAAAATAAACCCTTATAAAATACAAACTTTTTTCAGTTAGTGTTGATAACATTTTACAATATTATTAGTGTTATTTTATAGGTATTTATATTATCTATCAAAAGTAACAGCTGCAAATAACATGACTTGACGTATGAATTATTTAAAGTAGATATAATAGCGTTTATAACACCAGCTTCAGTGGCCGCTTGTTCTAACGCGCTACTCTCACAGTAGACTAGACTACTGATGACAGGGAGATCAAGGTTCGAATCTCGGTCGGGTGTACTGACGGTGGTTTTTCGAACTGGTTTTCCACCCTCCTTCCGTGCAAATGAGGGTACACTTCCTCTAAGTATAGCCTTCCTAATTCCTAAAACCATAAATGTAATTAGTACATAAGAGTATAACCCAAACGGGTAGTAAGACGTGGTGCTAGAAAAACTTTTTTAAGGCGTCACTTTCGCAATAGATTGGACTACCGATAGCGGGGATATCTGAGTTCAAATACCGATTGGGTCCACTGAGAGTGTTTTTTTTATAAATGCTTTCAACTCTATATTCACACACATATACAACTACATATTTTTTACTCTAAATTCAATATTTCTCATCCCAGTCCTGCTATCGTAATTAATATGCGAGTAACCAGAACGATAAAAACAACGTTCCTAACTGTCATAAATGTTATTCCTGTGTAAATTATTCTCTAGTTTATTGATTTATGTGACTCTGTTATAGAATAACTTGTACTCCAAATCACTCCTATCATATAAGATAAATATATTATTTTAAATCTGGACAAGAATCAATCAAGGACTTTTTTTAAGCTCCATCAAGGGACACATCAGCTGTTAAGGTGGGAGTGTAGGAAAAGCGAGAAATGAGCTATGTTTTTGCAGTTTTGAAAACAACACTTTTTTTTCTGTGATCAAACTGAATAAAATAATTCTCCAATAAAAACAGAGAGTTTAATTATCTTCACAAGAAGGTATCCACAATTGTTGAGTATTTGTCAACTGTCTACTGAGATAAGGGTTTCGGGTCCAATTCCCGGCGTGACCAAAAAATTTATCATATGTGATATTTATGTTTACCCTTTCACAGTGATGAGTTCACGGCAAGGGGGTTGGGTGTTGGTTGCGTCTGTTTTAGATTTAAATTAGTTTATAAGACGTATGTTGATATAATCAGTCGGTTCATAAAGTGCACGTTAAATCCTTCAATTATATTTTTTTAAATACATCTATCCTGAAATTTAACGACAAATTTTTCTTTTCATTTAAAATGTTTCCCGACTAATACTGCTATGCTCATGACATGTATTCAACAACTGTTGATATCAACACGTGAAGAAAACTAAATTCTATGTTTCTACTGGAGAAATATTTGATTTATTTTGGCCATAAAAAGTTTAGATATAAAACTACAAAAACGCTGACTTTTTCTCGCTTGGGTGTGATGGAGCTAGAGATGTGAGACGGAAAATTTTCGAATATATTTTCTGTAAAATAATTTCAGCTGATTAAATGGATAATAGTAGTAGTAATAATAATAATTAGTGGAAATAGTAGTATAAGTAGTAATAGTAGTAAGAAACACCTGCTTCGGTGGCCACACGGCCCAACGCGGTACTTTCGCAATAGACTGGACTGCAGATGACGAGGAGATTTGAGGTTCGATTCCGGTTGGGTACACTGAGGGTTGATTTTTTCCCTCCCAGTTCACACGAATGCGGGTGTTATTCCTCTTAATTCAACGTTCCTCCTCCCTAGCACATTAGTATATTTATTACTGTACATAGGCGTACAACCCAAACGGGTAGTAAAACGCTAAATAAAGTAGTAAAGAAACCAATTAAATCGGGCCTTTGTAGCCCCTTTATGTTCATAAATTACACTTCAATTTCTTATCATCAATAAAATAACTAAAATAATTTGAAGGTTGTCTCAACATTTGTCTCTCCCCCCCCCCCCCCCCCCCC
>CABFOV010001519.1:41894-53409 GCA_902141375.1 Timema poppense
CGGCCACCGAGATCGGAATAAAACATAAAAAGCTAAGAATAAGAACCAGTTCATTGATGATGTTGGTTTTTACATGTTTGGTTCCTCACTCTACTTTTCAAGATATTTTGTTTAGCACCACGTCTTACTACCCATTCGGGTTATACGCCTATGTATTAATTACATTAAGGTGTTAGAGATTAGGAAGCTTTAATTTAGAGGAAATGTACCCATATTTGCGTGGAGGTAGAGTGGAAAACCATTTAGGAAAAATCACCTTCAGTGAACCAGACTGGGTTAGAGCCCTGATCTCCCCGTCTTCGGCAGACTAGTCCAACACGAGATTAACGCGTTAGACCACGCGGCCACCAAAGCGGGCTTATAGATATTAGTTTATACATTTTTAATATTTTAATTTGTAAAGTAAATTGCTCATTAATTGATTAAAAAACATTTAAATTAAATTCTAGGATCAAAAGATTAAAAAAACTAAAATGGATAAAAACAAATATTTTTCAAACAAAATATTGATTTTCTAGGCCAGCCATTTTCAAAGAGGACCTAAACATATAGTAGCTATGTTATATATTAATTACTATGTTTGATCATGAATTGTAGTATAATGCGTTCCCATGACTTACAAAATTAGGTTCGGTATGTAACTAAACAACACTAGATAGATCCCCATAAATAAAACATTTCAACACACCAATTCTTAGCATAAACGCTTGCTCAAAATTTATTCTAAGACCACAACACGTTTTTGTCTAGACAAAAACAATAGAAATGTTATCTAAAAGGTCATTTAACTAAAACAACGATACATTTTCATCATGTTTCTGCTTTTCCTTTATTTTATTTTTTATAGTTTAGCATCTTCTTCAGTAAATTACTCTTCAGTACTCGTTATCGCAGTTAAAAGTTATTTATAAAAGATAGCGTTTAAGACAAATAAACTTTGAGCGTTGAGACATACACCGCAGTAGCAAAACCTGTCTGAAAACAAAGAGGCAGCAAAGATTTATATCAGCTGCTGGTATGGACCAATTATAAGCGAGAGCATAGACTCACGGCTTAATTAGTGGGAGAGGACGGCCCACAAATTAGTATTTAAATTGACCCGCAATTATAAACGTAGGGAAACAAATGGTAAAGGCTCGCACAAGACTGAAACAGCGGAAATTACATATCGTGGCATTGTATGTAAAAGTTTTGTATACGAGGCAGAAGTCATACGAAATTGTCTCATGTTCAATTTTTTTTTTCTAAAAATTATATAATTATTACTGGACGAATTAATGTTTGAAGTAGATAATTAAGTTAATTATATGGTGTGATGAGTTCCGGGATAATTTCAGGATGTAGGCCAATGTGGTGGCAATCTTGGCACAGACGGCCATTTTATTATTTTACTCAACTTATTTGTTTTTATAGTTAAATTAATTTAATTAGGTCTTTAATAATTTTACAAAATTAATCACTGAAAATAAAATACTAACTTTATTAGTGGTTTAACAACAAGAAGCCCTAATGGCTACATTATTTTATAATAAATGGCAATTGAAAAAAAAAACAGGGAATAGGAAAAAATGTGGGTTAAATCTAAAGCACAAAGGTGACATTTACGTTTCTTCTGTCTTCTAGGGTTTAAAAAAAAAGAGTTAAAAGACACAAACATTTGAGTACAAAGTCTTTTTTCTATGTGTAATTTCTCCACTCATTTTCCCTTATTGCTATCAATTTATATTTATTATATAATAACTTTATTACTTTCAGTGCCAATGTAACAAACTAAATTGAAAAATAAGTGCCAAAGAATCCAATGAATGTAATTAAAGTATGATATTCATGCAAAACCTTCGCATAACGGTGGTGGCGGCTCATTGGGTGACACGTTCGTAATTAACTTAATTTTGGCGACTTGAATTATGGCCAAGAGAACTGAGGGGTTATCAAAATAAAATAGTCAAGTCACATTTGTTTGCATGCCACATTGAAAATAAATATTACCATTTATGTTATGTAAAAGTTTCATAATTTTTATTGAATCTCAACAATATTAATTTACTTTTCACATTATCACATACTAAAAATTGCACAATTAAATTGCATAAATATTATTACTGGCAAGATATTTGTAGGCCTACTTGAGTAAGGAAAAAAATAACATAATATGAATGTTGTATTTTCTTGGAGCCAAGTTCAGTTCAAAAGGCATAAAGCAAATCATATTGAACATAAATATTTATGATTTAGAAATTCTCAAATATGATTAATTACATTTCCATTTACAATTACTGCTCTAATAATTGAAAAATTAATCATTTAAGAAACTTTTCTTAATTCAGAAGTAGCTTATCAAGGCTGAACATCTATGTTTAGTATTTTCCAAATACAGTTTCACTCCATAAAATACTATAATCTGCACGACTCATGATAAATATATATTTTTTTAGACAACTGATTCGTCAAGTGAACCATGTTTATAAATATTATTGACCCTTAAAATATGAACAATTCAACATAAATTAAGATTCAAATATTACAATAATTTATCACTGGTTGGCCTTTTACAAAAGGCCAAAGGGAATATTTTGTATTCATGTAATGTTTCTTCAACTCTGAAATTGAAGTTACAACAGTCTGTTAATTTCAAGAAATACCTTCACTATTTAATTTACGTGCCTTAAAACGGTTGTGGCCTCGTAGAAACGGTTTTATTAGGTTTAACAATATTTTGAGGTCTACGTACATCATAGAAATGGCACAACACATCGGACAAGCATGACATTTTACTAACGCATATATCCCCAAAAAATAGTTTTAATATAATTGAACTTGATGTCTCTTAGTCATATTACTATAATGATAAACTTTATATACCATTATCAATATTTTAAACCGTCAATTACATTATTTTGTGCAGTTTTACTCAGACATTAAAAAAAATGTTTTACCGTCACAATAAATGGCCAGTAATTTAATCAACAGTAAACGCAAGCATTATTAATCACTCTCTGTTCAGCCTTCAATTAGGTTAAGATAGGAGGATCACTTCCACAAAGGCCTTAAGAGCCCATCTCACAAATAATTAACCAGGCTATTAGAGACAAAGATCACGACAGATCCAGAACAACGTATCCTAGTTTCAGTTTTCTGCGTCATACACTTGACAACACTGAGATTCGGTATACTTCTTTTTAAATATATACATTTAATTGTTTTGTTTTAAAAAATACGGTAATATGATTTCACTGGTCTTGATATCACTGTTTTCTAGAGAGTAATACAGAAATCCACACCTCGACGCGACACCTGGTTTGATCTTTATACACTACCTAAGCTACGAGCTAAGTTTGATTCACACGTTTGCCGAAAAAAACTTGCGAAGAATAGAAACAGGGTCACGTGACGTGCTCTCAGCCGATCACAAGATTTCAGTCTCATCATCGCGAGATGTTCTGCTAAAGTTCAACTCATCACCCCTTTGTCCGCTCTGTCTAAGATCTTCAGCACTGAAGAACCAATCAAATCTCAAAAACAACAACCTAAAATCAGTGCTCATTTGAAAGTGAATGAGCTATAGGGCTATAAGCAAGCAAACAGCTTCATTGGCTTTTGTGAGGAAGTTTGAAATAAACCTTTTTTTAATCAAAAGCGTATTTATCGATGTGTTGGATTGTGCTATGACACAGCATTATAAGTTGAAAACATTATATCGAGACCATGATTTAAAATATGTATTTATCAACTAGAAAATATAATAGGTTAATAATCATCCGTTTTAAGTTTGTGTTGCAATGCATCATGGGTCAACATACAGCGTGTGAATTGCTGCGCCACTCAAGAAGATTTTGCTATCTATTTTAGGCGGGCGTGTGAATCAAGCAACTATTCATTCACTGACTAGCAGAAATTTATAAATGTCCATAATTCTTTGCAACACCATCTAGAAACAGCTGATTACCGGTATATTTTATTTTCTACTGAATAAACAACTATTTTGGATTAATATCATGATGTAATTTTTCACATTATTGTGTAGTGTCATGAAATAAAATAAAAACACAATAATAATGGCACACGCGCTTCCCATTTGACGAGTTATATCAAATTCCTTCAAAACAGTAATAAAAAACCCAACTACAGAATTTTATCTAGCTTTGTATGCGCATGCGTGCAGATTGCGTTGGTTGGTTTTGACATTTGATTGAGTCTCTCAAACAGATGTTGTCCCTCAGAAGAAAAAAAAAGGAAAGCTTAAATTGTTTGAAGTCACGTTGAGTAGACGATATCGATGTGGCTGAATTCTTGAGATAGGTTTAGAGCTGGTCATGTGATTACGTTTGTGTTCTGTTCTTGTTTTTCGGCGAACATGTGAATATGCAGCTATGCGTGGGGTGAGACGGGCTTTTATATAAGGTTTTTACTCACTTCTTCTAGTAAAGTTACATATTCTGCTGGCACAGTAAGCGCAATTGGTTTTATTATACCCTCCTCGCCGAGAAGGGGACAACGATCTTTTTTTTCCCCGAGACGTGGACTTCATAAGGTCATACCTGGAACACAAATAAAACAACACATTAATTACATACCTAATTTTCTATATTTAGAGATAAATAGATTCCTCAAATTCCAAAAATTATATGTTATTCAAGAGATTAGTAAAATTCTCAAAAGATTATCTTGAATGTAATTATTAAGACCCTGTCTTTATATAACAATTTTAAGCAATTGTTAAACTGAAGGAAGTTGGAAAAGTAACAAAATCACACAAAAAACAAGAACAAAATTTTATTAATATATTTATTTTACTAAAAAAATTGTTATCTTTGTTTATGACGTTATAGAAATAAACCAAATAATATTTGACAATAGCACTAAAACTAAGACAACTTTTTTTTTTTAGATTCAATTTTAAAGATTTTTCACTTTAACTTAAATTATATTGTACATTTGTAAGGATTCGAGGAGATGAATCAGGATTCGAGATTCCAAAGAAAATTTAAGATTTGGATTTGAGAAATATAGGATTGGGCCCATCTTTAGTTATGTTTCATATCTTGGGGAAAATGGTCCTAGATTTTTCTCTCCTATTTTTATGTGCTCATGAAATCAATCACTACCCGTAAGAGATAACTGTATATTTGTATTAAAGGGTTAGTGGATGAATAAGATTGATTTAGGAGGAAATGCACACGCATTGGCGTGGAGGCAACATGACAAACCAGTTGAAGAAAAAACCTCTCTGTACACTCTCCTGTAAATTGTTTCAGAAAACACAGAGATTTTTTTAACAAAACATGAAATTAACGGCTATATCTAAAATTTAACCAAAACACGAAGTGGTAGCCGCAGCCTAAAGGTGGAAGTGTAGAGGAGGCAAGAAAAGGTCAGTGATTTTTGCAGTTTTTATAGCAAAATTTTTTTTTTGTCAAAATAAAAAATATTACTCCGGTAGAAACATAGAATTTAATTTTCTTCATATGGTGACCTCATTAGATGTTAAATATCTGTCATTATAAACTTTTTAAATACAGAGAAAATATTATCGTTAAATTCCATGACACCCTGGACAGATGATCAAGAACTTTTGATATAATCCTGTGACTAAACTTAAACTTTATGCTCCTACGTGGAGGGAGCATACGTGGAAGCATTTTATTTCAAAAAAAGTTGTGAAATAAAAACTGTTTCGTCTTTCTTACACTCCCTCTACAATCAAATAAAACTTATATACAACCGTGATAATAAATACGAACTGTTGGTGTCACACTTTTCTTAGAAACAAGTTAAAAAAAAGCATAAACAACAGTCCTTTGTTCAATTTTATGTCTGTACTTTCAAAACTCACCTGAGCACTACTTAAACATGGTTGTTAAGATGTAATACTTGACAAGGATATAAGTAACATCGAGAAAAAAAAATGTCTTGAGAATGATTCAAATTATTTTCTCCTACTTGCTAATTAAATTACTGTGTGTGTATGACGGCTTTTTTTACTACCTCTTCCCATTTGCACAGGATTATTGAAGTGGAGTCTAATTTGTAGTTACAAATGTATCACTTGCTCACTAATGATGGAGATGTATTTTTAGCCTCAAACATAATCAAGGGTTATATGCTCTTAACGATAATTTGATATCATGAGAAAAGTGAATCAAGTTTTTTAAATTCTTATGGAATCCCCTCCCACTCCTCAAGAGGTTTACACTATATATTTTCAAGGAAATGAATTATAAAAGGAAATATAAAAAGAAAGAGTAGAATTTTACATCAATGTTAGGATTAGTTTATGTTTAAATAACAGAAAATGTGCTTTAATTAAATATTTCAGATAATCAACTGCTTATTTGATATTATCTTGGATTAGTTCAAACTAAACCCTGATTTTTATATAAAGCCAACTTTCTACCACAAACATTGATGAAAGTTATTAAAATTTGGAATTTTAAACATAAGTTTTATTTGATTTATTAATTAAAAAGTTATAAAAACCTTCCAATAATACCGCCTTATGGAGTACTGTTTAATTATTTATCTTTAAAATATTAACTAAACAGACTAAGAGTATAACCACAATTGCAATAGTTTTACTACCCACTTTGAAGGCCACGTGGTCTAGTAAGCTATTATCGTGTTGGACTAGACTGCCAATGACGGATAGAGTAGGGTTCGATCCCGGTCGGATGCGCCGGGTATGGTTTTACCAAATTCGTTTTCCACTCTTCTGCCACGCCAATACGGGTGTACTTCCTCTTAACTAAAACCTTCCTAATACTCAAATCATCGGTATAATTAGTACATAGGCGTATAACCCAAATGGTAAGACGTGGTGCTACAAAAATATAAATTTTTATTTACGCCTTTACGTCAACATGAGTTAACAATTTTCAAATAACGGGCTTCCTATGAAAATTAGACTATATAATTATGTAGAACTTCTTATATGGCCTATATTTACAGAAAACTCATTCGGTACCATCATTAAGCATCCCTTCGGATTAGGTAAAATGACACCGAATTATTTTGAAAAAATATACCTTAAATATATATTTCTATTACCAGGTCTTACTACCTTTTCCGGTTATACGCATAGGCCATATGATAAGTACTCTAATGGGGTAGGGGTGATAAAGGAAGCATTTTAGAGGTAATGTACACGCATTTGCAGGGAAGAAAGCTAGAAAATCGTTTGGGAAAAAACACCCTCAGTATATCCGACCAGGATTCGAGCCCCGATCTCCCCGTCATAATCAGGCCAGTACAACATGAGAGTGATACCTTGAACCATTTGGGCACTGAAGCGGGTTATATTTTGTCTAGGAACAAACCTAATATATGAATAGTTTGTATTTTGAAGTTAAATAACCGCTGTATCCAGTTATGTAACATAAGTCCAATTACTTAAACTAAATGTAGCCAACTATCAAATACAGAGAATGAACTGTATATACACTCCTTTTACTCCGAAGCTGTCTTATTATTACGAACTAAAATATAGCCCTATTCTATAATCTGTTTTCTTGAGCCCCCATCCCTCGCAAAATTTCCCAAGTAAATTCAAAACCCATCCATAAAAACAAACAACTGCTACCATCAGTTTGGTAACGAGGACATACATTTATTAATCTATTAAAAAAACCAGAAATGCCTTAATTTTGCAGTTTATTTTTTTTCACACGAAAAAATATTCTTTCATAAAAGTATAATAGCTATCATTAGGCCTATTTGTGATTGTCTTATATATAAAAAAAACCAGAATAGTAAAGCCAAAGGGTAATGCTGAAATTTTTGACACGATTATGAACAAGTTGATAACATTTCACAGTTGAAATTGTAAGTTTAATTTTTACACGAGGCAATTTTTTCAAACACAGTTAAAATTTTATTTTTGCCATATCCACTCTAGTAAAATTATAAAGCTGGGCATTTATTAACAGGCTTTCTTGTTGTGGTTTGAATTTTTTTTTAATATATGTTTAAACCTGCGTTAAATATTATTGCAATTTGGTATATGATTATGCTGTATGAATAGTTTGTAGGAAAAATACTACGTATTTGATCAACCCTAGTATAAAGGTCAATTATTAAGTTGCCTTCCACAATATGAACCTTGACAGGGTTTTATGTACACTTAGTTTACCCTGAAAGGTAGCAGGTTTACCTTGCATGGTTCAACTATAGCGTAGCCTATGGATAGAAATATAGCATGGGCGTAGAGAGAGGGGTTATGACTTTATGGGGTTCAAACACCCCACATCTCCCAAAAAAATTCCGAAGCGTTTAATGTTGACCTAAAAAGTTAGTTTAAATAAGTAAATTTACGAAACTATTCATCTTAATTTGATTCTGTAATTTGATCTTCAGATATAGTAATTTATCATCTAAAAGTATCGAGTTTTTTATAATGTCTCAGAGGAAAGAACACTTCAATTATCATCTAGAGGCATCTAATCAAAAATAATCTAGGCGAGAATCATTCCAAATAGTTTCTAAAGACATCCAATTTTATTGGAGATAGACCACTTCAAATAGCTTCATATCTTCTAGAGGTATCAAAATTTTTAAAATGTGTCACTAAAAAACCATTCTAAGAAGTTTATATAGGCATGTAATGTTCAAAAATGTGTCAGGGGAAGACCAATAGCGACTAGAGGTATTAAATTTTCTATGTAGCTTCTAAGGGGGATCAAAATTTTGGAAAATTTCTGGAGGAGGGATTTTGATCCCCCTTTTGGCTTGGGGGTCAAAACCTTCAAAACACCGTGTTTTTTTTATATAATTGCCCTTATTACACAAATAAAGTTCCACCACCACTGGATAGTATCATTACCAATAAAATTAAAATAAAGATAAAGAAGGGGCTTACCAATTATTTTAAATTCTTGACCGAAAAAGATTTACCATGTTATTCTACACCCAAGTTCCTAATATTTTGTTACTGCACATAATGAAAAAGACACACATGAAAAAAAAAATACTAGCAGTGAAAAATAAACCTCCTTAAAATAGGCTCAAAAGTCATCCAGGTTCTAAAATTTACCCTGGTTAGGACTTCCGGACGCTCTCAATTGAGGAACTCGAGCCACCCCCACCTTCAAAGAGCTTACGGAGCCCCTGGCTGCACTTTACTGTAACCCATCAAGGTAAGCTTGTAACCTTTCAGGTTAAGTGGAGTGTACAATCATTTAAAGAATGACAATACTAATATGCCATTTACCGCCAAGCAATCACGATCAATTAATATAAAAAGATCTCCAATTATGACCATTAATAGAATATAATTTATTTCAGCTAATTTTTCTCCAGTAAGTAAAATATGGAATGTGTTATTTTAACTTAGAGACTAGCGACATTACTCAATTTTAAATTCTAGGCGTGTGTTATGTATATTTATACGTAAAACTAATATCTATAGTTTTTACATATGTTACTAAAATAAACAAAAAACTTAATATTGATTGATTGATTGATACGTTTTAATGAATACTATCTTTCAAATTCAAAAGATACATTTTACACTGCATATAGCCTTTATGGTGTATTTTAAAGATATCAATTATATAGATAGTTGTATATTATTTATGTAAACACTTTTATATAATTAAATATCACACATATATGTAGGCTATATGTATAATTGATATGTTTAAAAATATCCCAAAGCCCTTTTCGGTGGCCGCATGTTATAAGGCGTCACTCTCGTGCTAAACTAGACTGCTGATGACAGGGAGATCGGAGTTCAAATACCGGTCGGGTGTACTGGGGGTGGGTTTTTCTAAATGGCTTTACACACTCCCTCTAAATTCAAATTTCCTCATCCCTAACTTAGTATAAATAGTACATATTTGTATAACCTGAACAGGTAGTAAGGCGTGGTGTTAAGAAATATATTTACAACCCACAAATGTTATATGCCATGTTAAAGTAATTTTCTGAATTTGAAAGGCCTGATAAATTATAAATCAATAATAAAGTACTCTAAAGTAGTATTTGTTTATATTACAATATTAATATTCTGTTTAGAGACTGTCTCATAAAACAAGGTAGGCTAGTTGTCTAAGAAGCACCGGCCTACCGAGTATTCCAACCACATCCAAACACTTAAGGATGCCTCCAAGGTAGCTGAGACATCGCCAATCGGCTGATGTTGCGCTTAGGTTAAATAATTACAAAAGCTTTAATAGTACATGAGTTTGGTGCTTACTGAAATGAACACAAAAAAATATTTGCGACGGACCCGTGAACATAGTTTAAAATGTATGCCATGAAAAGTGATTGATCATAAAAAGCTAAATGGCCGGGAAATGAAAGGTAATTAACTGGTTTATGAGCGTGAAATGGATCTTTTGACTTTATTGACACATCTTACTACCCGTTCAAGTTATACGTGTATGCGCTAGATACGTTAATGTGTTAGGGATGGCTAAGATGGAATTTAAAAGAAGTGTACCAGAATTTGCGTGGAAGTAGAGTGGTAAATCCTTTTTTGATAAATTAGTCTCAGTACACCTGACCGGTATTTGAACTCCAACCTTCCCGTCATCGATAGGCTAGTCTCTATTGAGTGTGTCACCTTAGACCAGGGTTTGGTAAATTTTTCAGAACCACAATTAATTAATAAACTTTTCGAAGTTCCCACAATCAGCCATCATTTCTCCATTATACTTTTGCTATTTATTGTGTATATCTTATATCTAATATTTATTCTTTAAAATCAACCTTACTTAAATATTTGTCCACATCCCTACAGAAAAAAATATTATAAAATACTTATTTTCATATTAAACTATTTACTTTCCTTATAACATTACCGATTGTGGCCAATCAAGGTAATTTTGGTTACAATCAAATAGTGTTTGAAAGTAAGTTTAAAAAAATCAGAGAGAGACTTCTAATAACAAAGTAGTTTTCTTGTGTGATTGACTGAAAATTGCTGCAATATCTACTAGTTGGTCACGATCAACAGATTGCCAAATTGCTGCCTTATACCATGTGGCTACTGAAGAGCGTATTTGTGAATCAAATAGGGCGGAGGGGAGGACAGATTACAACACATTGTACTGTCATTTGTATTTTCTTAACCCACCTCCATTCCCCTGTTTGCTCTCCTTCCTAACGGTTTCCCACAGGAACGTTATGGGTCTACTTGGTATCTGATGTTTATAAATTTATTTTACTCGACCATACGTCTACTTGTGACTTAGAGGTAGAGTTCACGAAATGCGGGGGGATGGAGGGGGGAATAGTATTTATAATTTGTCTGAATACCATAATCAAACAAATTAAGCCTTGTTGACGTCACTCGCAACGTGATTGGCTAGCTAGAGCTAGAGATCAATGGATAGAGCACGTGGTACTCTTCATTTAACGTGAAAGTTCTCTCTGGGCAACACTTAAGTTAAATGAATGTTAAGTTATCTACATCGTGATGGCTTCCATTTAAAAACACGAGACGAAACTTTACGTTACGCAACGTGAATGTTAATTGAACGTTAACCTGATCGTAATTCCCGCATTGACGACTTTTTAC